>JAHXZK010000026.1:600000-782236 GCA_020975415.1 Calonectria hawksworthii
TCGGCAAATCGTATACGCGGGAAGAAGAATGTGTTCTTTTCTGTCGTCACGAATCAGACAAGTTCGTACACCATGTCATTTGCGAGTCAATCTGTCTCACCTTGTCTCGCAACATTTGTGTGCTTCAAGAGAATACGGAAGCGAGCTAAGACCTGGCTTCACTGCAAGACTAGCGGTCAAATTGCGCCCTCAGGAAAAAGAAATCATTGCATTTAATCCGTGCACCGAATGACGCTAAAGAATGAATCATAATGAACGGCTTGAAACTAGAATCCAACAATTAATCGTCATTACCGCCGCAATCACCACAGCTTTTGCAATCCCGCAAGATAAATGCCCCCAGCCACAAATTTCCCAGTTAATCCGTGAATCATCTCATAATATCCGTCCTTTTATTAAATATTTTACCCGCTCAAATTGAGCCCACGACGCTGTTCCCTGCACGTTGTCGACAGTCAAAAAGTCTCACACCATCTGCTCTGGAGCAGCACAATGAATGTGAATGGTCGGTATAGAAGTAGACCTTGTTCCGTTTTCATCTTGTGTAGAAGTCAACGGAACCTCGTCGCCATTTAGATTCTCATGGACGGTTGCGCCTGAATATTGAGTCGTCGCTCGACTGTGCTTAGTATCTGTCTTGGACTCTTCGCCTCCGGTTCCGGTGAAGAACAGGCTGGCATCGGGATCCCGCCTCCTACCGTTCTCTCTATCACCCTGACCAAAGGTTCGAATGAATGTAATTCTTGATGCGAAATTTCGGCGGCCATGCCGGAAAGGCTTGATGATTGGTCTGATGGCGAACTTGATGAAGGGGCCAAGGGTGGGCAAGCAAGCACTCACAGTGCCGCTAGTGATCTCGATAATATTCCACAGGGCCCCGTTTGCCAAAGTATCTGTCTTTGTTAGTATTTGCCTGGATGCTGGTTTTTCTTTTTTTGCCAACTCACAAGGTACGTCATCCGGATCATATTCCAGGTATATCCTGAACCGATATGCACTGGTAAATACAACACACGAGCCAAGTAGAAAGATGGCGGTAAAAAAGACCCTTTCCATCCGGTTGGTTTGCAGCTTCCAAACTTGGGGCATGGGGAGACACAGTATTCCCATATCGCAGAGGATGTTGGGCACAGACACACCCAAGAAGGCCAAGAACATGTTCATACAAGCCCCCTCGGCCCACGGCTCCCATAGCTTGTTTCTTGGGTTACATTGGAAGGCTACAATAAAGTAGCAGGCGACTGTCCATACCCCGGCAATGGAGCCAAAGATGTAACCCCCCACACGGACGCTTCGGACGGGGAAGAGGCGCGCATAGAGACACAGAAGCGAAAACTTGAATAGGCTCACGTTACTCGCGTAAAGGATCTCCGACCCTACGAGGGCCTCGTTCGAATTAGCAGTGCGTTAGTTGTTGGTGTTTGGAGTGAGAGCTACCTTGTCAAGGCGTTGCCTCTCCTCTAACGTGAGAGCACCGGCATGCCTTCCGAGGCCGAGATGGACGACTAGCGCAGCAAGGGTTAATTCATACTGCGTGAGCGTTAGGCAACTGGCAAAAGATGCTCACCAAAGCCGTTCATGGCTGTGTTTGCAATGAGAAGCACGGCCGAGGCCAGAATAAACCAGTCATCCCAGCCAAGTCTGAGGCGGAATTTCCATCTGGCAATGAAGCGAAGAGCAACAAAAAATACCGCTATGGAGGTGAAGATGCATCCTACACGCACTGTGGTCGGGCCAAAGTTCCGAGACAAATCTTGGGTTTTGGCCAAGTCCGCGATGCCTTGGAGATAGGCAGCTTTGGCGCTGGTCTCGTTGTACTCACGAACGAAAATGGAATCCATCTTGTGCAATCGAGAGTTAATGGCAAGCTTAATCTTGCCACGTCATCGTTGCGCAGGAGCAGAACAGCAGCAGCAGCAGCAGCAGCAAGGAAGCGACCGCGACTTTATAGCGAACCTACCCCTCACAGCAAAGCAACGCTCGTCGTTTATGACAAGCCGGGGGCGGGACAAAAACCAAGACAACAAAGAAAGTATATGGAGCCGCCAAACCAGGGATAGAACTTGGCAGTTAAGCCACGCTTGGCTGCCGTGAGGAGCTGAAAAGCGGCTACCAGTAAGACAGCAGCCGTACCAAACCCAATACCGCAAAACATCCGCAAAAGCAAAGAAAGCTCTCCCAACTCAACCCGCCTCGTTCATCGCAAAAAGTTGATTTTTGAAATTCCAATGAACTATAAAGCCATGTATGGGGAGCCAATAATGTGAATTGGAGAATCTTGATAATATTTAAGATGAAGCGGCTGAGGTTAAGTTTGAACGTGGAGCGGTGGTGAACAAGTACCAGCTCACCAATGTCTCAGTGACGCATCCCTTGATGCCCCTAAAAAACTCTTCCTCCAGTCAACGGCGATCAGCGCGTCGCTAGCATGTCACCGGCTCCGCCTCCGCTCCCTCGCGGGTGCCGGTTCCGCCACTAGCGCCCTGGGTCCGCGTCCGCTTCTTGTAGTTCCCCCAGACTGTCGGGAAGGTTCCTCAAATGCTTTTTTGTTCTACGCACTAGGTGATGCCGAAGAGGTTGCCCACGTTTTGTTTTGCCTCGACGAAGAATATTGCCTCGCCGCGGGGGGTAAAAATGTTACCTGCGAAGTGTGATGCACGCCAACGTGCCGTGTCACACCCAACAATCTGATTTTTGTTTGTTCGTCCTGGAAACCTTAGACCGGCATGGATTGACGACCAGGGCTTGAGACATTTCCCAAATAATGGTCAGATCATCAAACTAGTTGAAAGAAGGGTCGCTGGCTGTTCTCCAATCGGCTCGGGACCGCCTGCTTAAACCGTTGGTATTATAACGAAATCACTGTCCTGCAGAAGAAATTCTAGATCACAATGTCACCCACTCTGAACTATGACCAAGTAAATCCAGTGACCACGTGTGCGCATGTCAAGTAACTGCTCAACGGTGCAGTGCACCACTGGCCTTCCTGGCTGAGATTATCACCTTGAGCTGCAGTTGTCGCGGCGCATTCGGATTCCCGCTATCTTGGGCGAAAGTAATAACCAGGCCTTAAATTTTGTGTCACATAGAAAATGTTGCTTCTTTTGTCATGGCATCGTTATTCCGCATTCCGTGTTATTCAGTCACACAGGGCTTGGCGCGTCGTGTGTTCCCAATTTGATTGTTCAGAATCCATGTTATAGGAGACGAACCTGAACAAAAGAAACACTTGTATATACACCCAATCCATCGCCACTTTTAATAAGGGCTTCTCAGGCTTACTCGGGGCTGCTTTGGGCTGCTCAGGGTAAACCAGACGCACAGTCACATCGCTACATTATTGTTAATGAGATTTGATATTTGCCGCAACACATATTGTTATTTGGCTCAACAACCCACTTTTACCCCAGATTTCTAACGGAACAATAATATTCCACACAAATGCCTCCTTCACAAACAGCTCTCTAATCTAACTTCCCCTTTTCATCAACACCATAGTAAGCATATCTCAAGTAATTAGCCCAACCAATAGCCTTCCAACACAGTCAGCAGTAGCCTTCCAACGCGGTTAAAAGCCGCCTTGCCACACAGTCAAAAGCAGCCTTCCAACGCGGTCGGCAGCAGCCTTCCAACGCGGTCGGCAGCAGCCTTCCAACGCGGTCGGCAGTAGCCTTCCAACGCGGTCGGCATTAGCCTTCCAACGCGGTCGGCAGCAGCCTTCCAACACGGTCAACAGTAGCCTTCCAACGCAGTCAAAAGCAGGCTTCCAATGCGGTCAAAAGCAGCCTTCCAATGCGGTCAGCAATAGCCTCTGGTAGTAACTCTAGTACTGTTGGTAGTAGTTTGTTACTAAAAATAGTCTAGTTTGAATATTAAGAAGAAAGGAAATTGGGAAAAATAAAATTCTGGGAGAAATTTTTAGCAACACGTGATCTTGTTGAGCCAAATAACAATAGCTGTTGCGGCAAATATCAAATCTCTTGTTAATTTCTTTCAATACCTTAGACCACTTTTCCAACACTAATATATAAGTCTTATTATTTGCCTTTGCTCATTTTATCAGTACATACCTTTTCTAATGTTAACCTACTACTGACTATCTTCGAGCAGCAATGTGTGACAATTATGCCTCCTCATGAGATGGAACCCACTCTGTTTCTCTCTCTCTCTCTTAAAAAGAAAAAAGAAGAAAAAAAGAAGAAAAAAAAACACAGGCACGTGAGCAACCCCTCGCATGCGAGCACGTGAATTTTCCCCAGGCTAGGCAGTGCTGATTTGATCAGCACAAAAGCCCCACTTTGGGGCATACGGTGAGGCTGACAGCTGCTGGCTGCCTGAATGCAAAGAGCCTGCCTGACTGCCTGACATTGTTTCTTCGCGAATTCTGACTTCTGCTGAATACATAGAGTATTCCGTGACGCTTCTGAAGTGTTGTAGATATGGATCCGCTAAACGTCATATCTTTCGCAGCATCGCTCATTGCCTTCCTAGATTTTGGGGCGAAGCTGCTGTCTCCAAGGTACCAGATCTACAAATCGCTATCTGGCAGTGAACTCGAGATTGTGCAAGTATCCGTCATTGCAAATGACCTAAAAGAACTGAGCGCTCAGGTGGATAAGAAATTAGCAACCCTAACCAATGAAGATCGGGAGCTCTCGATTTCTGAGGCGAAGCTGGCTACTCTCTGCCAGGAATGTCAAGACACTGCAACGGATTTGCTTGGAGCCTTGGCTGACTTGGAGGCTAAAGGCTCTCCCAGCATCAAATTTCCATCGTTGAATGGCTTTTTAAAAGCGTTAAGCGGTGCCTGGCCGCTCAAGAAGGTCACTGCGCTCAAGGAACGACTGGCAGAAAATAGGCAGCAGATTGTGGCGACTGCGCTCATTTGCCTCTGGTGAATATCCTTCCTCCCCCTAAGAAAGTGCTTGAATTTAATGGGTGCGCAGGGAAGATGCAAAACATAATAATGGACAAAATCTTCTGGTCAAAGAGCGCCTTGATAAGATTTTAGGTCATGTCAGCCAGGTCGATGATAGGACAAAAGCATTTGCGGATGAGTTAGCCAATCTACCCACCGGAAAGTCAGAAGATACAAAACTTGCTCGAGAAGCAGTTATTGAAACCCTTCGAGACTCTCCCCAGCTGGAAGACGTGATCGATATTTGTTGCATAGATGGCGGCGACGACAGCCAGCACAGCCATGTTAGTCATGCCCAACGCGAAATCCTCAACGATCTTGTGTTCCAAGGCATGGAAAATCGAGAAGATGCAATACCCACGGCTTATCAAAACACATTTAAATGGATATTTTCTGACTCTAACAACGAAGTTGAGCGTCAGCACTTGGGAAAATTCACGACTTGGCTAGAGAAGGACACCAATGACGTATTCTGGATTACAGGAAAGCCAGGATCAGGCAAGTCAACTTTGATGAAGTATATAGGCAACAATTCTTCCTCAAAAAAGCATTTAAAAATATGGGCGAATGAATTACCTCTCATAGAAGCCGCGTTCTACTGCTGGAGTGCTGGAAATGCTTTGCAGAAGTCCCTGGAGGGGCTCTTCAGGACTATTCTCTACCAGTGCTTGCGAATTCATCCGGGATTAATATCTCGAGTTGCATCCTGGCGTTGGTGGGTTCTCAGCGTGCTTGGAATAAATGCAAAACTGCCAAAGTGGACCTTTTCAGAGTTTAAAAAGTGCATTCACGCTCTTGCGGCAGAGAATGGCAAAAGCTGTCGACTCGCTTTCTTTGTCGATGGTTTAGACGAGTTTGAGGGGGACCACAAAGCCATTACTGATTTGATAAGAGATCTTAGCTGCCAGTACGGCGTCAAGTTTTGCATTGCAAGTCGTCCCTGGAATGTATTTGCAGATGCATTCCGACAGCATCCCGCAATCCAGATGCAAGACCTGACAAAACGAGACATTGAGCTATTTATCCAGAGGGAATTTGAGCAAAGCCCTGGATTTCAAGAACTAAAGCCATTGTTTCCTGAAGAAACAACTGAAATAGTGGAAGAGTTGAGCAACAAGGCCGAAGGCGTATTTCTCTGGGTCAACTTGGTTGTGCGATCTCTCTTAGAGATCCTGAGAGAAGAGCCAAGAGTGTCTCTCCTGCGAAAGACCCTTGCTGACCTTCCAACTGATCTCGAGCTTATTTATAATGCAATATGGAGAAGTATTGATCCTTCGAAAATCGGAAGCTCTTCAAGGTTGTTCCAGTTAGCCATGGTGTTGGATGTGGGGGCTGATGGCCAAGCAGGCCAGCCTTCGTGTGATGCTGTGACGATATGGCTCGCATTTGAAGCAGACGAACCTGACCAGAAGATCGCTTTCCTCGACGAGGCCGCAGAGAAACACGTGAGATCAGTCATGACTCGCATCATCAGCAGCCATACCCGGGGCATCTTGGAGGTTTCTCCTCTAGGAAGGGTTAATTTCCTTCACAGAACAGCTAGGGATTGGGTGAAAAATTCCGACGAGTGGGACGAGATTCTGTCAAAATCGCCCGCTGGGTTCGACTCGAGGCTGGCGGCCACTGAGGCACTCGCCCTCGAGGCGACGCTTCGAAAAAGCAAAATCCCAGCCAATGTTCAAGACTTGAGTACCTTGACTTCTCGAATTTTATGTTATGCAGGAGAGGTTACTGAGTCCGATACGAACAATTTGAAGCTAGTAAAGGTTTTGGACAAGTTTAACTTTGACATGGTGGAGATTGCAAACAATTTGACGTATCCGGTTTGGCATTTCCAGCATGGAAAAGAGCTAAAGTTTATAGCAACCTCTGGGTACAGCCCGCACCATTGGTCAGCGGCACTTTACAATCGGCCAAAAAGCAAAGTTGATCACTCATTTCTAGAGTTGACTGCTATTTTTGCCGTACTTCCATACGTCAAGGCCAAGGTCTCTGCTGACAGTTCCCTGGTAAAAAGTCGCAAGGGCGGAAGATTACCACTCATCGAGACTGCGGTTCTTGGGCCTGAACAGCAAGCATTGACAACCGGAGTGATCAAAGTCAATTGGTACTTGCTGACTGTCCCATATGCGCGTAGACTAGAGATGGTCAAGTTTCTCCTGGATCACGGCGCTAAGCCCGAGGACGTGAAGGGCGGGAGCCAATTGGCTCACGGCGATGTTGACGGCTTCTTGTTAAAGGCGGGAAGAGGCAACTTTGACTCTGGAGAGATCGCATACTGGAACCAGCTTTCTTCATTATTGGCTGAATATTGGGGGCCAATCAATTCCTTAAAAAGTCGGATCAAGAGATTTAGAATCAGTACTTGACAAGTAGCCTCTAGATAAATCTCTATATGAGTAGGGCAGTTAGAATAATACGAAACCTCCCTAGGGTGGTGTTGTCAAATCAGACTATAGCATAAAAATTGACCGCTTATTCCCCCCAAAGCGCCGTACTGACGTTTCATGCAGAGTGTGATCGAAAAGATGTTTGAATATTTCTAACACCTTCTCTACCGACTCTGTAACTGACCCTAACATTACGACCTGAAATATTCCTCGAGAAAAAGTCTTGTTTAACTGTAGCATCTATCTTCCGGCTGTTCCTGTGACTTAAATACTCTAGTCTCATCATACATAACAATATCGCCATTACCGTGAAGCACCAACATCTGTATGACCAGTCCAGTTGCACTCGTGTCGCTAGCCCACCGTGCCTCCATGCCTTCCTTTCTCTTTAAGTGCACAACAAGGTTTCTATTCTCCTGTGGATAGAAAAATTAAAATTGAATCGAAAGGCGGCCATAAAAAAGAATATAGCAATTTCCGAAAAGAGATCCAGTATATTATTTAAAGAAATTTAATTCAACTCTTCTGAAAAACTAAAAGAATTAAGTTCAATCATCATATTTTAATTAATAATCCTCAGGGTGGTTCAGGGCAGTTCAGGAATCAACCAGTAATTGTGAAAGTCCAAGTCAGCCACCTAGTTCTAGTGTTCTGTACATAAAATTAAAGACAAAAATGTGAAGCCGGAAAAAACAATTCACGTGTCAATAATATGGGTCCGTTTTCCAAGGCTTGATTCACTGCTTTGCTCTTTAGTGTTTTTGTTTGTTCGCCAGGTGCCACAAGACAGGTGCGTGCACTTTGTTTGCGCGCCTTTGCGCCAAAACAACTTCTTGCTTTCCTCCATCCCTTCTCCTCGTTTCTTTGTGAATAAATTTCAACTGTTTTTCCTTTTTAGAAACCTAAATGCGCCAAAAGAATAATCGCATTGAGAGCCCCGGTATAGTTGTCCAACCGCCTCAGCAATTTGATCTGATACTAAGTACGTCGCAGCATTTCTTCCGCGGATCGTCGCCCACTATGGAGCCTCGCCCGACACTCATCACGCTCCCTCGAGAGATGCGCGACGCGATAGCCTCCTTTTGCGACCGGTGGAGCTTGGATGCCCTGACTCTCGTATCTAAAGATTATCGCGAGATCTTTGCATGCTATCGATTCAAGGCAGTTGACTTCCAGGGTACTCGCTCAAAGTTTACGTCCAGACGCAAGTTTCTTTTCGAAAAGACGGCTCCAAACATGGTGGACGTGCGCAAGTACACACAGTAACTTCTCCCTGTTCTCAAGCGCTGGACGTTGCAACTGACTAATGTGACTAGATCTGCGAGCTTTTACGTTGACCCGCCCCAAGGGTGGCGAAAGGTTCGGCTCAGACCTGAAAAGGATATCAAGCCTGCACAGCTCATCAAGCTCCCACAGCGGATAATTCAGTCTATTGATTTGATGGAAAATCTCAACACTCTGAACTTGTACATATCACTGGTGCCTCGAGCTCAAAAAGACCTGTTTCAGAATCTTTTCAGCCCAGATTTGTCGTGGAAAGTTTCTCATCTCTGCGTGGGTGCTGATTGCCGCATCGTCTCCAGCGCCGTGAGAGCCTGCCGCCCTGGTGCCCTCAAAACCCTGCATATCGTCTCCCCGTTGACTCACGCTACATATGATGAAGTAGCCAAGAATCAGCCACAATTGCAGAAACTAGCTCTTCATCTCCACGAGTTCGACTTGGGTGTGGATGACGTCAGCAACTCGCACCCAGCGATGGGTCTGGATTCAAGTCTCCTGAAGAAAATGTCGCACGACTTCAAGCATCTCGACAGTTTGGTTTTGCGGGACCAGCATTTCACCTGGCACGATTGCCCCTGCGTCTGGCGGGGTGAGGTTGAATGGGACGAAGTTGATTCCCATGAGTGTTTGGCCTCGGTAAGCATACGTCGTGATACACCTTGCTTGACTACGTCGAATATGGACTAACATTTGTGTTAGAGAGCAGCGATCCGATCATTGATCGAGAACATACCAAAGTTCCAGGAACTGAAACGGTTTTCATGTGACTTACACGATCACATCGCCAAAGGCGATCTCAATCTGCATCCTCAGCAAGGTGATACGAAGGCCGAGATTGACAACTGGTACATTGATTTGGTAGGTCGCATTGGGAACGATGCAGCAAACCTCCGTGAGTTTGTTATTCTCCGTGATGATGCAAAGAGGTTCGTGAGAGGGCGGAGAGAAAAGGAGGAAGAACCCATGGCCATCGAACTGATCACAGATTCAAATATTGTGGGGTTTCCTTACAGTTTGACTAAGGAGATTGGGGCTGCATATGGGGATTAGGATTGAATTCAAGGATACGAGGACTGCTTGAAGCTCGATGTTGTCCAGAATGATGGAGGACTCAATGAAGACTAGTGCGATTGTGGTACGACTGGCTCAAAGCAGGGGAAGCTGGAATTAATCTCTCACGCCAGCTGACGTTTAGATTGTGAATTGGAGTTTGTTTTCAGGACGGAGAGCCACACAGTAAGGTGGGGTCCACGCAACTGGTTCGCCGAGCATGCGTCTCATACTATGGTTACACCTGCCGAATTTGGTCTCCTGTCATTTAATGCGAGCAAATCTTGTCATTCCACCAATATTAGACGTCGCTGAGTCATGTGTGATCTACAGTGTCTACTTTCCCGTGCTGCAAGGCTGCCGGGGCGTAAAAGAAGTGGTTTGACGTGGGCAATGGTCTGGAGTAGCAAACTCTATAAAAATACGGCATACTACGAAAAAAAAAAAGGTTCAGGAACAGATACACACTTTACTTGAGGCTTTACATTCCATCAGACTAGACGGGATATATTTTATACCATGTCCATCGCGCTCTATTGAGAGTCATTCTGGTCAAAAAAAGTTACATGTCGCTTGTCAACTTCTTCATGTCAGTCTTCCATGTATCGAAGAAATGCTTTGCATATGCCTTCATCCCGCTCGGATTGGTGTTGAGCAGCTGTATAAGCCAGTCAGCCTGCGCCGTGTCTGCATCAACCTGCAGCCGCAGCTTGTTGCTTGTCGAAGTTGGGTTGGTAAAAAATTGAAACACCTTTTGTCGCTCGTGCGAGTAGATGTCCAAAATGTCGACGGGTTTGCCGTCGTTAATGATCAGCTCCAGTGTATCTGCCAGTGCATCGCCGTCAAGCAAGCCAGTGGTGAGGCCCATGGCGCCAATAGGCTTTGCCACGTCGTTAGCTGCGGGTCTTCCTTATTGGATTGAGGCAACATACATTATTCAGGTGGGCGGCATCGCCAGCCAGGACGCATCGGCCACGTCTAAATGTGGAGACGCAAAGCTGGTGGATTCGATACGGCGAGGCCCTCACCACCTCCACATTTAGAGGCCGTGGCCCAGGCAGCATCTGCTCCAGCATTTCGTTGACGGA
Source organism: Calonectria hawksworthii (assembly GCA_020975415.1). Classification (NCBI taxonomy): domain Eukaryota; kingdom Fungi; phylum Ascomycota; class Sordariomycetes; order Hypocreales; family Nectriaceae; genus Calonectria; species Calonectria hawksworthii. The sequence continues at coordinate 610,728 of JAHXZK010000026.1, forward strand.
CTCTTTCGAGACCAGCTCCTCATCAGATCGCGGGTCGTTGGGGTAAACAGCGGCTGCGCATCTATACAGGCTTTTCTTTCCGGGCTCGTACTTTTCGGTGGCTGTGATCAGGCCATAGTGGACAGGGTGGACCACAAAACAAGTCGGCAAATCCACTTCCGCAGTGGCAGGCGTTTCGAACAAGACATCTGTGGTGATGATTCGTTCGGGCCAGCTGTGTCCCTTGAAGGGAATTTTCAAGAGTCTCCGAGCAGCAGACTTTGCCCCGTCAGCGCCAACCACAAACGACGCTCGGTGGGTCTCGTGCCCTCCAGTATCACTGTTGCTAAACGTGGCATCGACAACATCCCCATGGTCCTCCAGATCAATCAGCTCACTGTTCCAGTGGACCTCGACAAGGCCAGTTTCCATGGCTTCTTCCAGGAGGATCTTGTTAAGCTTGGATTGTGGTAGCATGAGGGATGAAATTCCACCCGTTGGTGAGTCTGGATCAGCAGGAGGATACACGATCTTGGCAATAATGTCGCCATATCTCTTGCCACCCTGGCCGTCATCAGCGAGGGGCTTTCTCCAACACAATCCAGGAGGCATAAGGCCAACTTCGGCAGCCTTGTGCAGCACCTTCGCCCGCGCCAAAGCCTCTAGCGCAGCCCCATAGTAGCCGACTGCACGAAACGACGGGTCCAAGGAGCTTGCTTTCTCAAAAACGTGAACGCGAATTCCAGCCTGGGCCAGTCGTACCGCAATAAGCATACCTACAGGCCCTGCCCCGACAATGATGACTTGCAAGGGGGAGCCTTTCTGTTGTTTGGGACCTGGGACAGCCATCTTCAGATTTGCTGGTTTCTTTGGTGAGTGTAGAGGCGCTTTAGTTAGAATATGGTAATAAAGAAGAATGCTACGATAATTAGGCATTAATACAGATGGATAGATACATATATATATCCATTCGAACTAGTGTATATATTGGACTTGACTTCAACCTGCGAGAAACATGGAGTGTTGTTGAAGTCCAACCAAGTATCAGTGTCACCACTCGGCAACACACGGTCACCGAACTTCCGAACCAGCCCTTGCAGCAGGTGTTTTGGAGTCTACAAAGTGGCGAGCAATACCTCGCAGCCGCTTTCCCACTCTTGATCTGAAAATCTCCTTCACCATTTGGGCAGCACCGATTTGGACCTATCCCCAATTAGGAAGCACCGGAGGGTGGACCGTCCCGGAATCGTTGCCGAGAACCGAGTATACGAGCGCGAACGTCTTGCTTTCGTTCTCGTTAATTATTGTGGATCCGGAAGTTTTACTCAAAAGCTACTCACCATGCTAGTGGATGATCATGTCCCCAGATATCCACATGGGACTTGGGACGCAATCAAAAGCCGAGGACAAATGTGTTTTTCCGGAAACTTTCAAAGGCCGAGAAGCTATCAGTAGCACTATTCAAAATAATAGACAAGTTTCCGGAGTGTTCGAAACATTTTCCCGTCTCCCTATATCGCAGATCAGTTCTACTACTCAGAGATCAAAGCATTGGCATGTTCATCACAATCACAGGCTCGGGAAATCATTAATCGTAATAAGGCTCAAATTGCCGGTGTGAACTAATATTAAAGGAATGAAAATGCTAGTCTAACTCCCAACATATGAAAGAAATGGTCTAAAATGTTTGAATGAGAAGAAGAAAAAGAGATAAGAGGACGTGAAGAGAAGAAGAAGGATTAAAAGTTCACGTCCAATGGTCGCAGCAAACTGATCATGCTTGCTTAGTTCGTTTCGGCCTCACGCTTGCCGCCGTGGTACTTTCCATCGTCATAAGGAGTTCCCTTGCCCTCGTACTTGCCCTCGTGCCACTTGCCGTCGTCGTAGGGGGTCTGGGGCTTGCCCTCGTACTTGCCGGGCCACCAAGAACCATCGTCGTTGCGCTTAGCCTTGCCGCCGTGGTACTTGCCGTCGTCATAAGGAGTCTGAGGCTTGCCCTCGTACTTGCCCTCATGCCACTTGCCGTCGTCGTAAGGGGTTTGGGGCTTTCCCTCGTACTTGCCAGGCCACCAAGAGCCGTCGTCGTTGCGCTTGGCCTTCTTGCCGCCGTGGTACTTGCCATCGTCGTAGCCAGTACCAGGGCCCTCGTACTTGCCCTCATGCCACTTGCCGTCGTCGTAAGGAGTTCCCTTGCCCTCGTACTTGCCAGGAGCCCATGAGCCGTCATCGGCAGGCTTGGCAGCAGGAAGGGCCAGAGCCGAGGCGGCAAGGGCCAGAATTGTGAAGGAGTAGCGCATTGTGGAGGTTGTGAGAACTATGATTGATAGAAAGCGATTGTGTTTTTTGGGGGGAGATGAAATTATTATAAAGTTGGAATTATTCAAAGGGGTTCTTGAGTAGATTCCCTTGAGTGTTGGGTGAGAGGAGGATGGTGAGGATGGTGATGAGGAAAAGCGAATATCTCGTGGAAGCTCCTGGGTCTTATATAATTAGAATTCCTCTATCTAGCACCTTATTTTCGATGGCGATGATGTGTTGGAGCCTCTCGTAAGCATAGCCCAAAAGCCATCATGGACAGCACAGCACAGCCCGTAGGCCCGATGGACTGTCTCAACTCCGCTCTCTACCAAGTTGAGGTTGGCTTGACTCGGCGAAGACGCCATCATCATCATGGAGTAGGTCCGGTGCCAAGCTTGGATTGCTATTTTCAGACCCACCGATCCTCCGCCAGCTCAGTGTCTTACACATCGGCGACTTTTGGGGGCTGCGCCCGAACTGGCAGGGCACATTACATTGCCGTACGGCGTGATGTGCGCTAGCTCCTGCGCAGGCGACCCTGGTTGGTTCCCCATGTGGCTCAGCTCAGCGGAGTTCCTTTGGGAAAAAAACATGGTGCCCATGTACCCCGCAAAGTGCGTCCAGCAGTTTGGGTATGAGGCTTAGCTGGGCCGGTCCGCTGACAATCTTTTCCTGCCCACAAGGCTTAAGGCTACGTCGGCTCAGCCACACCAGCATTTTATCCCATCTGGGCATCGGCGATTGAATTTGGGTGCTACGTAACATGATGGTGCCAAGACTGTCCTCCGGAATGATTTGGGAAGACTATTTACAGGTTTATGCGTTTTCATTATGTCAACGGCTTGTCGTTTGGAGAAGTTGCCCACGTCTATCAGTCACTTCTGCCAGGAAAGCTGAGCGAGGCTTGCATCTTCGCAGCGCCGCCATGTCAGCGCCGTGTAAGACTGCACAAGACGGCGAGGCCGCAAAAGGAAAGAATTTCCACTCGGGCATCAAAGAGAAAAAAAGCCTCGATGATTGCATGATGCGATTCCCCGCTTCGGCGATCGCTCTGGCCTTCCGTGCCGAGTCGGCACACAGAGGACTCGACGGGTCGCACCACACATCTGGCCACGAGCATGGAAGGCCTGCTGCAGGTATGTCCCCGGACACCATCTCACTGGACGCCTTAAACCATCACGTGAAAATGTTGGCGTTATTTTTGTGGACCGCATGAGCTTCAATCCGATGTATACGTTTTGTTTGCCTTGCCGGGCCGGCTTGGTTTAGCATTCATGTATGACGACGCCACGAAAACAATGCCTTTGTCTATCTGACAGATACACTTACAATGAGCGGTGAGAGTTTAACAGAAAACACAATGTGCATTCCCCACAGATAAGATGGGAAGCGGCAAATTGTTATCACACACACGGGCAGCCACCAACAAGTAAACACTGTGCCAGCGCAGGACTGCAAGTCTTACAGCGCGAGCGTGGTATGATTGATCAAAATAGCGGCAATGAGACCATTTCGTGGCTTTTCTCCGCTATTCTTAACAATTCAACTAGCTCTCGCGCGAGTAAATCATACCCCTCATTCTTGGCCGAGCCAACATGTATCGCAGCAAGGAAATCCGGATGCAAAGGGTCAGCTCAGGTGAACACATGTTGCCAAGTTGGCTGCAGCTGAACATGCAAGTCTCAAATAGTACCATCATAGCAGCGATGCATCCGGGCGACATAACTGCGCATTGTGGCGCCCTAGGTTCATCGAGCCGTCCATGTGTATGTGATGATTCTCAGACATTTCCGTCTCTCACGGACAGGCGGGGGGGGCAAGATGGGGTGCTTTGATCTGGTGATCCCTGCCTTGGCCAGACCCAAGACATGCAGCCCAAAAAGACGAGCGGGGTCGGGTCGAGTCGGTACATGTTGGGACGAATCTATGTGTGTGCTTTTTTTTTTTGGAGCAGCTCGGTACTTGGCCTCAGAGGTCTCGTCTCGCGTGGCTTTTGCGTACATCAATAGTCAGCAACGTGGAGCCAAAGCTCCCATGCCAGCTATGGGCACTAATTCATCTCTATTTTAAACGCTAAATTTAGATTCTCATCCCCGCAAGACTTTGAGGCCCCGGCGAAAGAAAAAAAAAAGAGGAACTGGCAGGACTACACTAGGGAATGCGCTTAATTCCGGCTAGAATGAAATGGTGTGCCGGTTGATGACCTCTGCATCCAGCTGAGCGATCACTAGAGCAGGCCACCAATGGTGTGCCCGTCAGCCGCATGCAGAGCTATCGTATTCTGTCGTGGCTGTGCCATGGCGCGGTGGAGACTTGCAACCACCATGTGTGTCCCAAGGCCCATGTACCTTCATCATCTAATTGAGAAAAAGAATTGCGAAGAAAAAAACCCGCATGTGCTCTCATGGCAGCGTGCCATTCGTGTCATTTGGTCCATTTTCAACTCAGACGTGTGCTTGCGACATTCTTCCAATCGGCTGCGCTCGGCATCGCGATGATGGTTGTGCCGCCTCGATGCTGAGTGGCGCTGCCAGCGACATGATGATTATTTCTGTGCGAAAAGAGAGAAAAAGGCCTCGTATAGCATAGCACTATGAGGCACTTGAGCTTACTTCCGGGGCGTCCGCTTTGGCCTCAGCCTTTCTAGGCAGTCTAAGATCTCATTCGACCACGACCAGCACCCCAGTTAGCATGAGAAGGATCGAGTTCGCGTGATGACCTCGGTAAAATATCCGGTCACGTTTGCTGCAATTATATGCAAAATTAGATCCATGGTTACATCTATCGACCGTCTCACCATTCAATCGCCTTGACAAGCACACCCTCTTCATCGATCAAAGTCGGATCCTTTCCCGGTCGCTTTTTTTTTTTCTCTCTCGTTTACGGATAGTAATCCTTCCAGTCAGGCAATCAATGGCGCCAAGCTGCTGAGCCACGGGAGTGATACTAATAATAAGCTGACGCCGTTTCCTTGCGGCAAATCACACAGATTCCAAATGCGCGCCGCGTGCTCTTTCTAATTCTGTAAACAATTAATAATCCTCATCCGCCTCATCATATGGGAATTATGGCCTAAAAAACAATCATTCCCATTTAGAACATCCAAGCCTCTTGCAGTTGCCTCATCGGCATGGATCATTGCGACACTGCGCCCAAACAAATGGATTTTCTCACCTCTCAAGAAATGAAAGGTTTGTGCATTTCCCCTCATTTCTAATTTTCCACAGCATCGGCTTTTGTAAAAGTGTGTATACTTCTTCTAAGTACGTTGGAAAAATTGCTTCCAAGGATCCATCATACCCAAGTATAGTTTTCTTCCCTTGAGCCACTCCCATTTCACCGCCCCTATTATTTCTATCTCTGCTTTGCACGGGTTTTCTATGTTACTTTCAAATTTTTACGATTATTGAAGAACACTTTGGAGGGAGCCAACATTCTAGGGTAGTAGAACTGGTAAGCTTCTCCATGATGCTTCTGATGTGATCTCTTTTTTGAGCTCTCGGGTAAGCTTACCGCAGCCCACAAAGCTCGGACTCGTCGTTTGGGGAGCGACCCAGTGGCGCTGGCCGTTTTATTGGCCCGTGAGAGCGCCACATGCGTCATTCCCAAGCTCTGGCCACCCCGGCACCCGGGAAAATCGACAATGCCAACGCATGAACACTGTTCGGGAAGTCACCGGCATGTCTCAAATGTCGCACATCATGCATTTGATAGGCATCACTTCCCTGTAGTTGCGCACCCGTAGTTACATCCAGTCCGCTAGTGGGGAACCTCTTCTATAGCAGCAATGCGTAACAGTGCAGGTCTAATAAATTTCCAAAGATGCATGACGCAAACAGACTCGTAAATGTGAACTTGCATTCAGGCATCGGCGGTGCAAGAAATGAAGCTTCATAAATACCCAAAGGGATGGGAGTCACGAAATCTTGTCACTAACACCCAAAAAACGTATTTATGAAACAGCTGAGCAAGTAATCATGATTTTTTGTAAAAGTGCGCAATCTACACAAAGAGAAATGATTCTAGAGTACCCAAACGCCTGCACATGAGTTGTTGAGATTTTAGTAGTGGCCCAAACCAAACATAGAAAAATAAACGAGTGTGTTTCTCTCCCGCCGTGCTGACAAAATACTTGATAAACCCTCTCAGTCGTCGCCGTTTTGTCTCTATATATGAACGCCGCAAATTATTACACATTATACTCATGAATCTTGGAGAATTCGTTGTTTTCTCCGTTCTTGGCACGACGGAAGTCGGCCCAGGACACCACAGCCGTCCAAAAGCACACAATACTGCCCGCGAACTATCCCTTTGAGTGCCGTAAGCCTGCACCCAGGTACCAGGCAGATTTGGATACGAACTACAATATTGCAAATTGAATGTACAGCACTCTCCTGCTAAAATCATAAACTCACTGCCATTAGCAATGTTTTAATGTAAATAAAGCGGTGCCATACCTTGATAATAATTCTTTTGGTCGGGTTGAAGATGGAAGGGTACCTAAGTGCAGGCTTACGGCACCTAAAGGGATAGGTTAGCTTCACACATTTGCAGCAAAATGAAAGGAGAGGTACATACACCATAAGGAAAGCCATCAAGGCGATCAACCAACCGAAGGCGCAGCTAACGCCGATGCAAACCATGGAAATTCCCCAAAAAGTCATGACAATGACGACGAACCAAAAAATAACCTCGAGGCTGTTCAGAATGGCATACGCTCGAAGGCTCCCCCATCTCTGTAACCGAGAAACATGCTCAGTTGCAAGCTGGTATCCGATGACGATTAATGTCTTGCCACCCTGCTGAAGCATTAGCCAAACCTAGCTCGTCAAAAGGAAATGGATGAGTCTGACCATGCTCATACCCATCATGTCCAAGCGAGACATGGGCACATAACTCGGCTTCGTGGCGATTTTCGCAATTGAAAAAGCGAAGACCGCAATGACCATTATAATCTGTAGGATGTGGACCTTGGTCTTGTATGCCGAGTTGAAAAGAGGACTCTGAAAGAACTTCATGTTGGTGGTTTGAATTGGCGACAAGGCAAAGTTGATCGATTTCTCTTTCTTTCGGATCCAGTTATGAGATTGATGAGGAGAGTGTTGCTTGTGGTGTTGTCTTGGGAATGAGAGGCCATGTTAAGCAGGCAAGAGGATCGAATATATATCGAAGGCAAGTCACCCTCAGGGGCTGATTGTGTTGCGACTTCAACGTCTTGGCATCTCAAGCTTGAACGCAATTGGCTTCGCACTTGTGGGCAGGACTCTATTCTTGCGGGTGCATTGGCCAGCCAAGTGGCCGAGCGTCTGCCTATTGAGGTTTACGACCAAGTGGACCCCCGTATTCTTCTTTGGGAAAACGAAAACCTATTCCATACGCGTATACACTGTCGTATTTCCTGAATCCAAAATGTTGTCCAGACAATGCCCCAATCACCAGTCTCTTTTTTTTTTTGGAGCCAATTGTCACAGGCAGCAAGCCACATAGACACGACTGTCAGGGGAATTGGAAGCTAAGATTAGCGACCCCTGAAGCATTCAAGCAAATCTAAAATTCTATCTACCGGTATGGGTTTATTTATAGTCAAACAAGCGATGTGCTCAATAGCTCGTCAACACCATCGCCGTCAAGGTGCAGATGCAGCGAGAGGTAACATATGGCCTCAGCCTCTAAGCAAACTTCCCAAGAAAATGATAAGAAATTCTGACGTGACCGAATGGGATGGCTGAATTCTCCACACCATGCATGTGAAATCGAGACCACGTAAAAAATTATACGAGTTACGACTGCCTCACCATGATTTGGCGTCGCAGATTTGAGATTCTTCATGTTTGATCCACATGTCTCACCTTCGGCTTCGCCGCGTTGGACGCTTCCCTGTCACAACAGTGACGAACAAGTCGTGGCCGAGCCGTGGCCATCAAGCGCTAAAAAAAGAATAGGGCCGACCGATGTTCGGCTTAACGCGAATACGCGTACAATCCGGTCGGTCGTATAGCTAGCCGCGGACCGTGCCTGAACAGCACAGCCGTCCGGCCCCAGGATACCCCCAAAATGCTATTTGTCGAGCCGCTCTGAAGGGCCTGTTGGTAGTATTTAATCACTCAGGACCCTCGCTCAGCTTGGCATTCCTATTTTAGTCCTCTGGCCCAGAAATTTTATTCTAGCACAACACATTGTCGCTATTCTCAAACCCAAAGCTAGCATGGCGGAGAATCTGCGGCCAGCGTTTGTCATTGACGCATCAGAGGTCCCACCCTCTTATGATGAAGTTCTCCAATCAAGCATTCCTCAGGAACATATGGGGGTTACCGGTTCGCAGAGTATCCGAATTGGCCTGACATATCTAACCCGGCAATAGACGACGGCCGCGTTAATCTCGACCCGAACTCGAGACTGTTTCGGACCCTGTCACGCTTCGTTCCCGATTTCAAGGCCCCTGTTCCATCGGAGGAAGACCAGGGCGAGGCTAGCGCCTCCCAGTCGGCAGAGCCACCGAGTTACTGTGACACCGAATCAGCATCTCATAGCGCCAAGCATACGCACTGGCACCTTCGACTCAACATCGTGATTCAAATTGTCGGTAGTAGAGGCGATGTGCAGCCCTTTGTTGCGCTGGGAAACGAACTGCAGAAATGGGGCCACAGGGTGCGGCTGGCAACGCACGATGTCTTTGAGCAGTTTGTCACGGACTCGGGGCTCGAGTTCTTTCCCATTGGTGGCAACCCCTCCGAGTTGATGGCATACATGGTGAAGAACCCTGGTCTCATTCCAAACATCCAATCGGTAGGCATCAAGGAGATTCAGAAGAAGAGACAAATGGTTTCCGCCATGCTTGACGGGTGTTGGAGATCGTGCATAGATCCGGACCCGAGAACAAGCAAACCGTTTGTGGCCGACTGCATCATTGCAAACCCGCCCAGCTTTGCCCACGTTCACTGCTCCCAAGCCCTTGGTGTTCCCTTGCACCTCATGTTCACGATGCCTTGGTCAACAACGAAGGCGTTTCCCCATCCGTTGGCCAACATGACCACGCACGATATGACGGCGAGAAATCAACAAGTCTCAAATTTTGTTTCCTACTCCATGGTGGAGTGGATGACTTGGCAAGGGTAATGCAACCCCTAATCTACTGGATCTGGATTCCATGGCGAGCATCATTATTTGTTTACTAACATGGCATTAGACTTGGCGATGTTGTCAACGACTGGAGAAAAACACTTGACTTGGAACCAGTGCCATTATCAGAGGGCCCAGCACTTGTGGAAACATTGAGAATTCCATTCACGTATTGCTGGTCTCCTTCTCTATTATCCAAACCAGAAGACTGGGATAATCATATCGGTGCGTAAATCATCAACTACTGAACTTTACCAAGGCTCACAGTGCTAGATGTCTGCGGCTTCTTCTTTCGGGACCCCCCAGACTATTCTCCCCCCTCCGATTTGGCTGCATTTTTGGAAGCTGGTTCTGCGCCAGTGTACATCGGCTTTGGGAGTATTGTGATTGATGATCCAAAGAAGGTGACCGAAATGATACTAGAGGCAGTCAAGTTAGCAGGTGTGCGCGCCATTATTTCCAGAGGATGGAGCGGTCTGGGGAGTGACGAACCAGACAAGGATATTTTCTACATCGACGATTGCCCGCACGAGTGGCTCTTCCAGCACGTGAGAGCAGTGGTACATCACGGCGGTGCTGGGACGACCGCTTGTGGTTTGAGATACGGTCGTCCCACCGCTATTGTCTCCTTCTTTGGCGAGTTAGTTTTGGTCCAAAGCCCTTCCATCTCTACTTACCACTAACGACGCCTAGCCAACCGTTCTGGGGACACACGGTTGCCGCTGCCAATGCCGGTCCATCCCCAATTCCTTACAAGACTCTAAGCAGTAAAAGTCTTGCATCGTCGATCGAAGTGTGTCTAAGAGAGGACATTATCGCATCCGCACAAACCATTGCGATGAAGATGAAGCAAGAGTCGGGGGTCAAGAGAGCCGTGCAGGCTTTCCATTCCAACCTACCCATTACCGAAATGTCGTGTGACATATTGAAAGAACACCCTGCGGTATGGTCATACAAGCGCAAGGGGAAAACCATCAAGCTCTCTGGGGTTGCGGCAGAAATTCTCACAGACCACCTCAAGGTCGACCAAAAGAAGTTGCATTTGTAAGTGGACATATAGCATCTGCCAAGATGACTAAAAGAATTCACCTGACATACGACAAAAGCAAATTAATGCTAATATTAACGAACTGAATAGGCACGTCTCTTCACCCATCATGATTGAGAATCAGCGATGGGATCCAATCACGGGAACAGCATCAGCCGCCGTGGCAACCTACTACGGCATGTTTTCGTCCGTTGCAGACATCTTTATTAAACCCGTTCAGGTCTATCGCACAGCAACTGCCCTGGAAGATTCGAAGGGAAAAGATAAGATGGCCATCGAAGAAAGCACGGTTTCTAGCGCCTCCTCCATAAATTCGACAACAACCAGCTTAGCTCCACCGCCTTCTTCACATTTACATCGATCAGCTTCTACGGGTAATTTGACTTCTCACTCTTCCACCAGCCTTTCTTCAGACACAAAGAAGGCGAAGAAGCATTCTCGGGGCGCTGAAGTGGCGGCTGATATGGCTATGGCTTCTGCTTCTGGAGTGGGAGGCTTTTTCAAAGCTTACTCCAAGGGTGTGCTCGTTGATCTTCCCTTGGCGTTTGCCGAGGGGTCAAGGCAGATCCCAAGGCTCTACGGAGACCAGGTTCGTGACTATGGTACTGTGACCGACTGGAAGTCTGGTCTGGCTGTGTCTGGCAAAAACTTGTTCTTTGGTCTCGGGGAGGGCTTTGCCGGATTGGCCATGAAACCTGTTGAAGGTGCAATGGAGTCCGGCGTGACAGGAGGGGTTCTCGGTGTAGCCAAAGGATTTGTAGGTTTCTCGGCCAAGGTATCATCAGGTAAGAGATCCTCGACACGCCATCCGAAATTGTATTATGTTAACGAGCTTGCAGCCACTTTTGGGACTGTGGCGTATCCAGCCTTGGGCATTTACAAAAGCTTGAGGACGGCAATGAGGACGAAGACTCGCAAGTCTATCAGCAAGGCGAGACAGGAGGAATCGAAACGTTTATTAAGCGAATCAAGGGCTTTGGAATATCCCATTTATGAAGAGGTTAAGATCATGGAAAATTTTGATTCGAAAATGAAGCCGTCAAAAACGGAAAAGAATGCAAAGGATGAACAGATTAATTAGATGAACATATTGATGTAATAGAGAAAACTGAATGAATACCTATTTCGCCCAAGGAACTCTCTTCATACACCTTTGATAGCATCGTAAATTTCTATTGTGTTGTTCTATTTTTTTTTTTCCCTCTTTCAAATGGCCTCAGCAGCTTAGAAATCCGATACTCGTCCATTCATTCACCTTACATCTCCTTCGCAACACCCATGTACAAGGCAATTTCCAAATACGACATGGGTCAACGCCCCACTCTACTGCGTACGGTCCTCTTCCACAATTGGCTAGGCCTCAGCCCACGAAGACACCTTGCCCAATTCGTCATACGCGTACACTGAAAAGGGAATAGCCTCTATTTTCGTGTGCAGAAACGACCCTGCACCTGGGCCATCAGAAACGTTGGCCATGGCCCTGACACAGGGCAAAGCACAAATAATATTTCGCACTGGCTTATTTTTTCGGATTTACTGCCCCGTTCACGGAACCGTTCCCGGGCTTGCATATTATGTCATTGGCCCCATTGGCTGACGATAAGTCAGACGATATCGGTGCAATGGCTGCTCACACACCCACCTGTCATCCGAGCTCCCTGTTACAATCGTACTTCGGCAATCCCGAGAATCAAAGACCTTTGAGTGATGCGTAAATAAGCCTCTCGAGCACTGTTATGGATCTTATTTGGTTCAGATGGTCCACCACAAATTGATTACTACTCTCCCAATTGTTTCATGGTGGTAAACCATTTTGCATTAGAAGACCGCATGTAGGGTAGTTAGTAACTGAGTACGAGACAGAAGAGAAATCCAAAGAAAAAAATTATAAACCAGGGGATAAGAATTATGAATATCAACAACGACAGAATATGAAGTGTAGAGACCGTAGCTAATAAACTTTGTCTCTCTGTTACTCACAGGTTCGCACTACACAACTCCCTCTCTTCAAATTTTCATTTGGCCTAGCTCGGATAAAACGTGTGAGAAAGTCGGTTAGCTAGCCGCTTCATCTTGGTTAGAGGGTCTGTCAGCACATATTACCGGAAGCGAGAGCGAAAAAGCACAGTGCATTCAGGACAAGAACCACGTGGAGGGCTAAAAGACCCGAAAGACTGATAAATGACAACCTTTTTCACTGGAGAAACCTCGGGGCAAGGGAAGTCTCTAGAAGCCCACATTCCGATTGATGCATCTGTTACACAGAATAAAAATGTAAGCCAAATAATCGTTTCATATAATTAATGTGTAACACAGCTAGAAAGGGAAATGTAGAGTGGGATTGCCCCTAGATTCCACTGGCGGTGTCATAAGTCCCACGCTCACGCACGTTCGTCCACCTTTGCCACTAGCCCCCTCTTTTAATTTAGTGTTGGACATGTTCAATTATCCCTGTCACGTGCCTGGCTCAAACCACACTGTTGGCTTTTGCTATAATCAAACGTTCGGATGATGTTTGTGGCTCGAATCCACTACAGCACGCTCGCTCACTCACCGATCCACTCATGTCGTTGTACACGCCCGCGGACTTCATCAACTATCGGAACCCTCGCGATGGGGACCCGAGGCTGCGCAGAAAGCACCGAAAATCGCGCCACGGCTGCCTTGAATGCAAGAAGAGGCATATTAAATGCGATGAGACCCGGCCATCTTGTGTGAATTGCGTCACCAGCAAACGTGATTGCCTCTTTCTCAGCTCGGTTCGAGAAATTGCATCGAGGTTCACATCTGAGCCCCCAAAAAGGCCTGCAGCCGCGGAAAAAGCAAGTCCCGCCACTCCTCAGGAGCGAGAGGGCACACCCTCTTCGACGAGTGGCCCTGAATCTATTGGTCCCGAACCCGTTAGCCCCAACGAGAGCCACCAGGAATGCCTCACAACTCCCCTAAAACATCAACTGTTCACGCTGGAACACCTCGCCCTATTCCATCATTTTGAGGAGAATAGAGCAGCGGTGCTGATGACGAATGAACTGAGCGAGCCAACGTCGCATCTTAGTCTTGGCGCCGCATTGACAACACCATATCTCATGGATGTTATCTTGGCGCTCTCGGCTTTTCACCTGGCAACTCTTTCCGAGGACAAAGCTGAGCATTATCAGCTTTTGGCCACGCAGCTTCAAGCTCGAAGCCTGGGCCTTTTCAACGACGCGTACGAGCAGCCGTCGGAAGCGACGTGCATCCCCATCTTCTACTTTTCGTCCTTGCTTGGAAACCAAGTTCTGCATCAGGCCCTCAAAAGCAACAGGGACGACTTCCCGTCCTTCCTGGCCCACTTTGCCAAATACCTCCACATACATCGCGGGGTTAGTGCTATCGCGGTTGATTGGTGGCACATCATTCGACAAACGCTGGTTGACAAGTTCATCGACCGAATTGAAAAAAAGAGCGAAGAGCATGACAATACAAATGGCGGCGGCGAATGTGATCCGCTGTACGACATGTTAAATCACTCTGATTTAAGCGTGGCATCGGTTGAAGTATGCAGAGGGACAACCAAGCTACTCCAGTCGGCTTTCGAGCTGTATCATCGCATCGCCCCCATGAGCAGACATCCCACTCCTGCCGTCATGTCATTCCCTGTTCACATTACTCCCGAATTTATCGAAATGGTGAACCAGCAAAAACCAGAGGCTTTGGTGATTCTTGCGTTTTATGCAGTTCTGCTACACTGGTGTCGCGATGCTTGGGTTGTGCAAGATGGCGGATGCTTCATGATCCGGTCGATAGCAAACCGTCTGAAAGGTTATTGGTCAAAATGGCTCGCATTTCCCGTGTCCGTCATTGGCATGGAAGAGGGCTGAACATGAGCGAGTTTAAACCACGAATTTCACAAATGTTCATCGCCTTCAGGCCAAAGGAGAGAACAGTGTCGAAAGGACGTGGTATAACACATGAAAAAAAAAATACAACACAAACGCCGCTTTCTTCCTTCCCGACGGTCTATTTTCTGAGCGCGGGGATCGAATAATTAGCTATGCATGATCGAATGAGGTTGACGATTTCATCCTACCTCGATACTTCGATCTTCGGACTGTGGAGTCTGCCCGTATTCAGTAGGATGATGGTTGCTTTCCCTCTCATCCTAATGGTGAGATGTGCTTAAAGTGCTAGCGTCGAAAAAAATAAATCTAGAGATTAAGGCATAACATGCAAGATATTCGGATTTGGCGAAGAGTGTGCCTTAAGTTAATGGTGAACGGGCCAGCCAACCCTTCCACATCGAGGGCAAACTTTACCCGAGTGGGCCCATCATCGTTAATGAGTTGGCCGATCACAACAAACCCATTGACCCAGATCCAGCCACCCGACTTATTGAACCCAAGCGGACAACAATATGGTTTGGAGGGTGTGGAATTTGTTTGGGAGGCGGTGAGTAATGGAACTTCTTGGAGTACGCATATAGAATAAATACATAAATATTTTTAGGGGATGCAGGCAAAACATCGGTTAGACATAAACTTTTGCTTCCATTTCTCTCTCAATCTGCCCTGCAGGGATTGATATGAAGATGTCCAAAGCTCAATGAGTCCATGAGGTATCCTACGATACGGATGTCGCTGGCCCGCAATTTAATGTGCGGGGGAACTTACGACGTTATCTCCATTATCAGATATCCTGGCGACGATGCCGCTCTTAATCGTCAACCTGGTCGACTTGGCCTCGATGCGGACATACGCCCGCCCCAGTTACCTTGTCGGCGGGGACGCCGTCCCAGAAGCAGCGTCCCCTGCCCCAATCACAGAGCGCCCCAGTTTCTCCGCGTGCAAAAGAGTCTGTGCGTATCTCGCATTGGTGTGGGCCGTTTGGCTTCTTACGCGTGGTGCGGAGCGAAAACCCCAACGATAGCCGATCATATCAAGAGGTGGTCGGCTTGATGTTCTGGGTTCCGTGAGACATTTTTACCCAGTTATTCCCACCGAGGGCTTGCATGTCTTATTGACCGCCTCGGAATCAGCCTTCAATCTCGCACCTCAGTTTTTCGGGTTGAGGCTGATTCAAAATGAACCTCTTCAAGTCTTCGGGTAACGTTATCCCCAAAACGGACCATGTTCAATCTCCCGAGGAGAAAGCCTTGGTCAGACGCCTCGACATTTTCCTGATGACTTTTGGTTGCATTTCCCAAGGTGAGATATACTTCCAACGCGATGGTAGTGAAGTGGTCATGGCTAATGGGGTGACAGTCATCAAGTATCTCGATCAGTCCAACATTAACAATGCGTACGTCTCTGGCATGAAGGAGGACTTGGGCCTCTATGGAAATGAGCTCAATTAGTATGTTTGGTACCTGAATTGTCCATGTGCTGTGAAAATTGACTGACCAAAATAGCTTCACGACCTACTTCAACGTGGCTTACTGCATCATGCTTATTCCATCTCAAATCATTTTGACCTATGTGAGGCCAAGCTTTTGGCTCCCTGGCCTCGAGGTAATCTGGGGTATTATTACGGGGCTTATGGCCACAGTAAGCAATGCCAAGCAAGTCTATGCTTTGCGAGCGTTTCTTGGCCTCTGCGAAAGCAGCGCTTGGCCGGGGATGGTGACCTTGCTCAGTATGTCTTCCCCAGCCTGCCCTTTGCCGCTTGAATATAGCTAACATTGAAACAAAAGTGTACTGGTACACTCCCACTGAGCTGGCAAAACGCATTGGATTTTACCATTCTTGTCAAGCCGTTGGATCAATGATGTCAAGCGCGCTGCAGGCCGCCATCACAAAGACCATGGATGGGCACCATGGACTGGCAGGCTGGCGTTGGCTTTTCATTGTAAACGCCATCATTACTGTTGTCTGGGGCGTCTTGGGAATCTTCATGATGCCTGATCTACCAAACAACCCGAATCCCCGAGCTTTCTGGTTCAAAAAGGGCGATGCTACTCTTGCAGTAGAGCGACTGGTTCGTACTGGCCGCCTTGAGCCAAAGAGGATGACCTTGGCTGGAGTTAAGAGAACATTTTCCAATTGGATTGTATACTTTATTACGGTCCTGTACGTGTCGAGTGTCCTGGGGAACTATGGCCAAAACTACATCACCTTGTTCCTCAAATCCATTACGAGATCTGATGGAAGTCAAAGATGGAGCACTGAAGAAGTCAACGTTATCCCGATCGGTGGCTATGCTATCAACGTTGTGTTTGTTTGGGTTTGGGCCTTCTTGTCTGATATCATCCAGAATCGATGGATCCTTATCATCGTGCAGGGTTGTATCGGATTGATCTGCTGCATTATTATGAGTATTTGGACGTCGCACCCGCTTTCAACTCCCCTCAGCGCCGCGTATGCGGGATACTTCATCTCATACACTGCTCTGGGCACTGCACCTCTAATCTTTTCTTGGCTTGCCGATCTCCTTCCCCAGGATCCTGAAGCACGATCTCTCATTATTGGTGTGGCAGTCGCATCGTACTATGCCATTTCTTCCTGGTCGCAGGTGCTGGTTTGGCCTGCTTCCCAAGCCCCGTACTATAGATATGGATGGCAAACAGGGTTGGCCTTGATTGTGCTGATGATGACACTGACTTGCATTCTCCAGTTCTTGGATGTTCGATATTTCCTGCCCAAGCGCATGAATACGTATCCTACGCTGGTTGGTCAAGCTCACAAGGTTGTCGATGGAAGGGAGGATGATGAGGAGCAGAACCAAGAAAGCCCGGCAAAGAAAACTACAGATTAAGAAACTATCTATAGCTTTGAAACTCCAATTGAATCTAAGATCTTATTCCAAGCAGTTTTAGATAGCAGCATATAAATGAATGGAGTTGCTCCTTGCTGAAAGCTTTATGAAGAAAAGTGACCCTTTTTGTCAAATTGGTCACCAAAATCAAATTAATGCTACTTGGGCCACCTGTGGAGTGATATCTCAACAGCTCTCTATCTCAGTGGATCATGCACAAGGATTGTAGCGTCGTAGCATTCTTATTGGGGCGGTGCGCCCGACTCATTGGGCGGCCCCTCATTCAAAAAGACCTCCCCCGCTTCCACAAACGCAGGAATGGATTAGTCAGATGGGGTTGGAGCATTTTAGTTTCGTTGATATGGGGATAATGTTGATAAGGGAGTTACCCACAACGCGATATTTCAATGACCTCTAATTCTTGAATGGCCAAAGCGCGATTTATTAAATCATCACTTAATTCTCTTTGCCGTTGAGAATTCGTAACCATGAAGCCATCTCTGCCAGTTCAGTCTTCAACCTTGTCGCATTGGCATCGAACAACACGCTCATTTCCCTACTTGAACGCCAATTGTTCTGAAGATGTTCCGGCGTCGACGAAATATCTAATCATTGGCTCAGGTTTCTCAGGAGCATTAACAGCACTGGAATTGATCAAAAGTGGCACTAAAGGCGAAGATATCTTGATTCTAGAGGCCAGAGAGGCAGTTTCTGGAGCCAGTGGGAGAAACGCCGGACACATCCGCCCTGGTTTGTGAGACCTCTTTGGTTGATGGATGAGTTGCTCATATTGCCTTTACAGATGCCTTTCGCGGGTTCAACTTCTTCGCATCTAAACATGGACCAGTTCAAGCTAGAAAGATCATTGAATCTGAGAAAGTGGTTCTGGACAAGGTTGCCGAGTTTATAAACACCAACAAGGTTGATTGTGATTTTAACCTCACATCAACCTTCGATGTCTGCCTTTCCGAAGAATTTGTTGAATACCAGGAAAAAGCATTTGCTGGGTATCGCGATGCTGGAGGCGACGTCTCTCACGTACGCTTCTGTGAAGGCGAGGAAGCGAGAGCCAAGACAAGGATGCCCGGCGTTCTCTGTGCCTATGAGTGGCCTGCGGCATCGAACCACCCCGGGAAGCTGTGCCAATGGATCCTCACCGGCATTATAAGCAAAGGGGTCAAACTCTGGACACACTGCCCAGCACTGAAAATATCTAGGCGCGAGGCATCGGACACTGATGCGCTGAGATGGAGTGTTGAAACCCCAAGGGGAAGCGTAGCTGCAGAGACCGTTGTTCACTGCACAAATGCCTACGCTGGGTATTTACTTCCTCAACTGGCTCAGTTTATTACTCCATTCCGAGCACAGTGCCACTCTTTTGTGCCTCCTCCTTCATTCTCTGGCGACAAGGTTTCGAAGATTACAATGTCCTTGAGATATGGACTAGACCATTTCTTTTCCTTTAACCAACTTCCTGACGGGACAATGATTCTGGGAGGAAGAGCAACCAGAGCTAACTCGGATTGGGATGAGACTATGTTGGCAGAGAGAGCCACTTTTGACGACACCGCGTACAACAATCGCATCAAAGAAAATAGCATAAGAGAGATGGCTCAATTGACATCGGAAAATGAAGAAACGCAAAAACGGCATGGCGAGGGATTTGATCATGCCTGGACAGGAATTATTGGAATGACGCCTGATTCGGTGCCCTTGGTTGGCCCAATTGATGGTCTTGATGGCCAATGGATATGTGCCGGTTTCAACGGACACGGTGAGTAATTATTGAATCCACATTTATTAGTGGCTGTTTGAACATTGAAGCTAACTATTTCTTGAAGGAATGGCTAGAATCTTCCTCTGTGCTCCTGGTCTGGTTAAATTGATGTCGGGGATGGATTGGGGCGCGACTGGTCTTCCCGAATGTTTCCAGTTTAGTAAAGAAAGGATCGAGGGCGCATTAAAGCCGCGGATTTAGCGCTACCAATCATGAATTAAGTCAATATGGGAATATGAGCTATAAAATTAGAAATTAAGCATTATTCAACTCGGAGTGCCATTTGAGCTTCAGATTTCTAAATTTGACATCAATCTTCCTTGGTTATCAAAGATTTCAACTTTGATTGACTATGTACCACTGGCCAACAGCCTAATTAAACATCTTTTCCAACATACCACCTATCTTTCCAGACTCTCGAGGTATATATAGAGCCTCATAGTTATCGATCTCTTCTTTTAGCCCACCGAGACTCAAGTCTGCTGTGCCTGGCCGGACATATTTTGTACGGAAGAGGATCTTCCAACCGCAAAAGGCGATGATGAAAAAGCCAATCATTCCGTAGTCTAGGAAGAACCACATCACATCCCAACCACCTGACATGAACAGGCTATAACCGCCCGCAAGCAGCATAAAGAGTGTCCCTCCCATGGCAAGATACGATGTGTAAGGCTGAAATCGGCCCTTGTAAGGGAGCATGTCGCGTGAAATTCCCTGCTTCTTGAGTGCAGAATAGAAATGGCGATACGTGACGGCCGTGAAACCGTAGTTGATCAACTGACAGCATGTTACAAGGTCGACAAGGTACGTCATGACTTCCGCAGAGCTACTGTTTACCTGCAAGAACGCAAGCAGGCAGAACGAGAGCGAGAACAGAAGCGCCCAAATGGGCACGCCCCCCTTTGTGCACCTCGAGAAGACGCGAGGAGCATGGCCTTGAATTGACATGCCGTGCAAGGTGCGGGTCGCAGCGAAAAGTAGACCGTTGCCGGCGCTGAAAATGGATGTCATGATCAGTGCATTTACAAGATGAGGCAAGCCGTGGATTTTGAGCCGCTGCATCGCAATGACATATGGTCTAGATTTGTTAGATGTGTAATTATCTCGGTAATAGCTTTGATTAGTGCACTTACGATGCAGCACCTGTACCGGAGCCAGAAATGTCTCCTCCCAAGATTCCAGCCAGGGTGCTATCGTCGTATGGAATCACGATTCCCATACAGAGCGCCGAACCAACGAAGAAGACCAAGATACGCCAGACGAAGGATCGATAAGCCGGGGGTAGGATCTTTCGAGGGTTCTCGGATTCTGCAGCCACCATTGATATGTACTCCGGTCCACAAATCCTAGAGCTGTCAGCGTTGTCGCATAGCTGCACAGATGTATTATACTCACGAAAAACTGGCCTGGTACATGCAAGATAAAACACCTAGGAATCGACCCGTTCCTCCTGGCGCAAGATGCTCAACAAAAGCTCCTGGGTTGTTCCAATATCTGAACCCATAGCGATCATGCAACGGGTTTCCTCCGACCATGGTAATGAAGGTGAAGAAAAACAACCCTACCATCAGAAGGACCTTGAAGATGGAAAGATAGAACTCTGAAATGCCAAAGTACCGGACTGTCACAATGTTAAGAAGGGCGTACAGGACGATCATGGCGACGATGATTGCCTCGACAGGAACCTTGTCGGTCCAGAAGGTTATCATAATGTTCATGGCGACAATCTCAAAAGGGACAAGGAAAGCCATGTTGAGAAAGAAATTCCAAGCCATTGCAAAACCCAGCGCGCCGTCAACCCATTCACCCCCGAAGCGAATGAAGGGCGATGGCACTGGCAAATACGTGACCATCTCGGCGAAGCACTCGTTGACTGCCCACATGACGATGCCCCATATGAAGAAGGCGATGAAGAGCCCTGCAGGTCCTCCCTTGGGGAGAGCAGAACCCATTTGCACATAGAGAGCTTGAAGCCGTGTTAGCATCTCTCGTCCAGAGATTGCGAATCTGAGCATGCCAAAGTCTCAGTGAGACCCATCCATTCGCTTACAGGTGCCGATTGCTCCACCAATGGCGAAGAGCTGCACTTCTTTTCCTCGCAGCTTGCGATGCAGGGCCTGCGACCCGGCGCTCATGTCCACGGTTGTCCCAGCGGCGATGTCATGATGGGCGTCGGCATCACCATCGCTCGCGGCGGACGTAGATAGAGGGCCCTTTTGGAAATCCTTGCTGTCCGACATGTTGATCTCGCCCACGGACGCGGCTGGTGCTGAGCCGAAGCAGTGTGTGGTTCAATGGAAGCTCTCAAAACAAATGCAACGCTGGGTTGGAGTAAAGATTTAAAGTTGGGTCAGATGACAGTTTGTCGGAAGTGAAACAATGATCCAGTGGTGACCTATCACAACCAGTACATTGTCAACTGCAACGTTATTATAACCGGTGCCTTCATCTTTATCAAGCGAATCCCTTCTGATGGTGACTGAAGCAGGGTAGTAGATAAGGGCGCCATTCCTCATTCATTTCACGAAGTCCATGCTCTCTCATCTTATCAAACAATTGGTCTGCTAAGCTGACTTGATATCTTATCGACTGTCTCATGATCGGGAGACAAGCATTTCTTATCGTTCCGATAAGCCAACTCTGAACCGCGACGAACGACAGCGCAGCAGATGCAGATCATCGTTAGAATTGAAATACGACAGGTCATATAACATAAGAAGTATATCTTCTTTTGCAGCAGTGCGATTGAATAGTTCCTATAAGAAACTTACTTTTTTTTGCCATTTGTTTCGGTTCTATTTTGACCCATATCACTCCCAAGACAGAGCGTCGGCACCTCCGACATTCGGATGGTCCGACGAATCATTCAACTATGATGACGTCAGCCAAGAAAAGAAGCCCCTAATTCACACTCGGGTCAAAGACACTGGCAGGGTAGTTAGAATACATGTTGTGTCCGTGGAGCTATTTCTACGAAATCCAACGAATTATATTAATACCTAGATATCTTTGAAATGTTACTTGGCTATAACTCAAATTATTGTCACAATTGATCGTTCGCAATTGTGCTCGAATGGACATGAAAGTAATAATCCAGATTCATCCGAGAATAATGAGGCTACACCGACCCTTTTCCATACCTCACCGTGGGTGGGGCTGGCTGATGCTGTAGAAAGCTGAAGTATTAACCCATTACACCGTGTGTCGTTGTTAATATGAAGATAAATGAGCCTGGCACCAATGTCGAGAGCTGGGCTGTCTCGATCTAGATCTAGCCTTCCATGAGCAAATACGGACGTGTTATTTGCTTCATCGAGAATGACCATATCGTAAGGAAAGAATATTCTCCATTTGCCTGGTTTGTCAATCCTTCCCAGCGCCGAAATTTGTTGTGTTAGAGCTGATACCTTGATGTAGCCACCTAGAGGCGGTTCTTCGGCCACCTGGACGACATCGAATGGATATTTTTCGAGTTTTGATGAAAGCGATTCAAGTTGCGGCCTCTTGGGCATCCTAGAATCACGAGACCGCGGATGACTGAAAAGTATAGATGCGTCCAAAGAAGCCCAGGACCAACTCGGGGCGCGTGTTTTCTTGGGTACTTCGACCTTGCCAAACCAACAATGCCAGAGGAGATGGCTTGCCAGGTTGTGCCGCCACACCCCGGCAAAGTTGAAGTACTCGCCGCCGGTCTGAGATGCCATTTGGGCCGCAACACTCTGAATGGCTGGCAACTTGTCGGTGCCGTGGGTGAGGTTGCGGTCGCAATATGTCACGACGAAATTCTCCCAGCGATCATCGAGCTGATGGTTTGAAACCGACCTTCCTCTTGGCCACAGCACGCTGCTCGCCGAGGAGAACTCCTCTTCAGGTGTATTCTCTTCCGATAGGAGACAGTTTCGGCATTCGAAAAATATCTTGGCGTGGCCAAAGTGGATACTTCGAGTCGACAGACTCCGTTCTTGCATGGTCCAGCCTCTGGTATTCCACTTTGAAAGGTCGATGGTGTGGAGACGATTGTTCTCGAGAACACGTTTGTGATAGTGGGCGATGAAGAACTGCTCTGTGTTATCCCCTATGGAATATGGAACTTTGACTGCAGGAGATGATGCGATGTCTCTGTTCAGGAAGCCATCGTGGCAAGAAGTTGCAGAAGTTGCGACTATGGTAACCTTGGCGATTTGGTAAACAAGATGCATAAGTCCTGCCTCATGTTTCCAATCTTCGGCAGAGTCCTGTATGATGCACAAGGAATCAATCCAGAGATAGTTGATGTTAAGCTGGATGCACACATATACAGCGTCAGCAAAATTGGCAGGAAGGTCGTGGATGTCTATTTCCATTTTCATCTGCTCCAAGTTTGACTTGAAAGTGCGCAAAGGTGGCTTTGCAGTCATGTCTCCCCACATGTGACTGAGTGCTGCAAAACTTTCCATTTGCGCGTGCGGGATATTAGAGGAAGAGGTTTCGACTAATCTCAAGGTAATACTACTTGTGGAACCTCCTGAGCGTATTTCGATCAGTCGCGATGGGATCCATGATGCTTGCTGGGGTGAGATCGAACAACTATCGCCATGATTCATTGCGCAGTCCTCAATCCACGTTTGCATCATTGCCACATTCTCTTTAGATAGGGTGCTTGGGCTGGGTAGCCTTGACCTTCGTTTCGGGTCTTCTGCTAGCAAGTCTTGACATAGTCAGCTTTGGAAAGTTTCCTACCCATGGCCATTCCATTATGTCTCCAGCTTGACCATTACTTACCTGGAGAGTCACAAATATGGATATCAACCACTGATCCGTGCCAATATTTCCCCTTTCCATCCGTTAAAGTATCATCCGAAGCCGTGGTGTAGTGCAACCTGAGTCGGGTTACCATTCCATTATACTGCGGAGGTTGGCCGGAAATGTTAAGATGGGTGTACTCTCCCAAGGGCTCGAAAGGAGTGAAGATGAAGTGGGCTGTTATCTTGACCTTGCGGTCCCAAGATAGTTTTAGAAGGTGATCCTCTCCATTTTCCCAAAAGTAGTGCGTGCCATTGAGTTCAAAATCCTGGGCTTCGGCAGTGGCCATGAAGCACAGCGTGTGTCGCATGAGACCACAGAGAGTGCATCCGCTTTTGCGGGACTGCTCCAGCAATGGGTAGTCAGGGTATTGGTCTACAAGCTCCAGGGGGGTGTCAATTCGGCCAAAGTCTTTGGTCAAGGTTCGATCAGGAATGAGCGTTTTACACAGCCGACAAGGCTGAGAAGCGGGCGCCTCCAGGACATCCGAGAGTGTGTTCATGGCGTTAGCACGAAAGCGGCAAAGCTAAATTAGGTTTGAAGAATAATATGCATCGATTGCTTCACGGTAACTATGGCCGTAATATCTACGATTTTATTTGGAGGTGGCTGGTTCTGCCTAGAATACTACGTTGTGCCGGCGGGGGTAGGAGTGGGGATCGAAAGAAATGCTTCACCACGCACGTCTACCACAGTATTGCTTTTTTGTCAGCGTCCAATGACGCCCGGACGCTTGATGGCTGGCACATTCAATTGGGGCATGCTGTACGACTTCAAGCTCTGCCAATCAGCACTATTGTCCTCAGTCATTGAGCCTCGCCGACTTCGCTCTTGGCACGTGATCTGCATATGTGTCGCGCACACGAATTGAATCTTGGAAGCCCCGCCATGATGGCCTCAACTCAATCCAAGCGTGCCTTGCCAACAGCTGCACGCACCATTCAAAATGTTACCGCCGCAGCTGGTGAGCGTATACCGCCAGTACAAGCAGGATACTGATTCAGTGGCTGCATGGCTCGCCTCTACCGCGAGAGCATGTGGGTATCCCGCTGACTTGCTCTCCTCCAAAACATGGGATGTACTGCATCCTCGCATCGCACGCCTCAAAGGCAAGCAGCGAAAACAAGCCATGAACTCGGCAAATGCAGCCATAGCCCCCAAGGGAACTCCCTATCTCGTGGCTCTCGACGACTTTTTACCACTCGCCAACTTCATCGCCCAACATCAAAACCCGTTCATCAAAGTGCCAGATGCCTTCTCCAAGACTATCGATCGTGTCATCAGCTTACGAGGCGGGTTTGCCGACATGATGAACAATGAAGGCATTGAGCCTGACGATACTTCCAACGAGAAGCATGGCTATTTTGTTGGTATCCTCGAGGCCGTCAGAAGCGCTCTCCGTCCACGCATGTCTACGGCTGCTGCTGCCAAAGCCATGGAAGCAGAAAGCCAGGCTAATGCTCAAGGATCTGAAGAAGGTCTTGCCAACAGATTTTCTGCATTATCTGTCGATGAACCTTCGCAATCTTTCCTAGATGATTTCCTGAAACCAGGAGAGGAGCTAAAACAACAAGAACATGACCATGTCGTCTACAAGACCCAGCCTTCTGCACTGCTCGAAGATATCCTATTCTCATTCTCTCTCTTGATGAATGATTTGTACAGAATTAGGCAGCGCATCATTTGGATTTGGTCGGATTATACACAGGGTGGATTCGACCTTGCCGCCTCAGCTGTCGCTTCCAACACAGCTATTGCGCTCGCTCGAGGCATGATAGACGATGCTGCTCATCTTTTCACCAGCCGAGAAGGCGGTCTAGAAGAGATTATGCGAGGATTTTATTTGATGCAGTGTGTTTCCAAGGGTCATGGTGCAGGTGAAATCTTCACGGCTGAAGGGTACAATTTTGAGGGCCCGTTTTACGACCTTTCCAACAAATCATGCTATATCGCATTCAACATTTTGACTGCCTTCCTGCGCCCCCTCAGCCCTAACGCTGTCCCCTTGTACAAAGAGGGTACATATGGTTATTATGATGCCAAAAGCGATCGAGCGACAAAATCAGGAGAGGAAAAGTTTACCGAGGACAAAATTATTCTATTGGAGTTTTTCACAGAACTCATGACAATCATCAGGGGAATACCGCATTATCCCATTGATGACGAGTTCCTCCGGGCGATGAGAGAGCTTGACAAAACGCGCAAAGTCTCGATGTCTGCTGTTTTCTCAGCCCAAGTCTACCTCGATATTCACCATACCTTGAGAAATGACACCCGGAAGTGCTTCGGAGTGGGAATGCAGCAAGCGCACATGATACAAACTCACATTGAAAAATACCTAGAGTTTCATCAAAAGCTCAAAATTGACACTTGGCCGCCTGAGAACGATGAACAGCTTAGAAACCTGGTTCGAACAATAGAATTGATGGGACAAGATCCGGTATATCAATTGAAATCCAAGCTGTGGAGAAAGCAAGGACAAAATCCGCCCGAAGAGATGGAACTCCATCGTGTTCTCATCTATTCCCCAATTTTCTCTGGTCTTTATATTTTCCAACTTCGTACTAAAATGTACGAAATTGGAATCGCCGTCGCGAACGCCTGGGGCTCTATCGTATGCTGCGCGCATCTCTACAACGCCCTCCAGCAGGAACGGCTTCTTGTAGGCGAATGGAAAGACCTCGAGGTTGCTCTGTCGCTACTTGGAGACTTGAACTTTTGGGTCGGAGGTGGGGCGCCACGGGACTTGCCAGACTGCTTTCAAAAGTTTTGCCTCCAGATGGGAGTAACTGCTGCCGCATTTACCAACAATCGTCGACGAAACACTCCAATTGCCTCGCGCGCGGGTCCGAGAGGAATCAAGGACGGCGCCCCGGTGTCGTTGAGCTTTGCTGCCGTCATAGCAGGAGCAGTATCCGAAATTGATTGGACAACTGAGCAGGTTGAGAGTATACTGTCCCACAGCCAGTTCAAGATGGAGGGTTCGCTTGAGGACGGAACCCTGGTCATGGAGAAGATTGATGATCCCCAGGAACTCAAAGAGAAGGTGCAGAGCCAAAAGAAGAAGGGCAAAGGCGGAAAAAAGAAGAAAAATAAGGCGACAGGTGCAGCCAAAAGCAGCACAGAAAAGGAAGAAGGAATCACACCCGAAAAGCTTACTGAAGCACTGGTTCTATGCTTGCAATCCGAAACGCTCGAGTTGGCGTTTCCCTATACCATTTTGCACCGCTGGTGCTGGATGCTGCTACGGAATGTCAAGGAGAAATGCGACCCAATTCTTCGAGAGATCTACGGTCCTGCATACATGGAGAAAGAGACGGAGCTGCCATTTATAGTTGGATACTGCTTGTCTACTGCGGCTGGCGCTACATCAGCCCCGGATAAACGGGTTTTGGAAGCTGCAGCAGCTGCTATCAACGGGATGATTGAAGCTGAAGGTTCTCAGGTCGTCACGTCGGTGGTTAACCAAATGAATTTGGGGATAGCAATTGAAGCTGAAGATGAGAGCGAGGCTAAAGACAAGGACTAAGTGATACGACCTGCTACCAGTCAGAGGGTAAAATGAAGGGAAACAAGGCATTGGAGACTTTTTATTCATCTTTTTATTTCGAAACGCCACAAAAATAAACAGTCATAAATTCTTATGAGTTTGAGGATCCGTACTTCAAAACCCCGACTTTTCAACCCGTCAAGCCGGAAGATAAGTCCATAACGACAGTGCTTGCAATAACAGGTGTAGATTACAACTATTAAAATAGAGCTCGTACGCCTGGCCTCTAGTCACGTCATCACATTAACAAGGTTAAGCTATTAGCTGTAGACGGTAAAAATGCTTCCAAACGCAGTTTTTCAAGTTACTTTAGAAAATGTTCCCAAAGGGCTATGCACCATTTACATTCATCTGGAATTATAAGATACTTGAGAGATTCACTGGGACCCTAACCATGCCGAACTACAAAAGATCAAAGTTTCTTGGGATCCTAACAATGTCTTCCATAACCCTCAGAGCGTCCGGTCATTGCAAAAGGGGACTGGCTGGTTTCTTCGTTCATAGAAGAATGTCTCAATTGATTATATACTGCATTGCATGTCCAAGATATTGAACCTGTGGCACCACTCAGGTAGGAGAGGTATCTACCCTTCATAATGATTTAGAATACGGCAGCCTCAAATATTACAATGAAGCCTACCCAGACCCCCCCAATGAGCTTGCTCAAACCCATTAGATGGATTAACGCAGCACGTAGTATCTCTACTGAGAATAGTTAACATTTACTGTGTCAATCCACCCAGTAGCACCAGGTTTGCAACTCCAGCCAACCCGGACCGTTAAGTCGCCCTTGTCAACAGCATTCTGGGAGAATGTACACGTCGTAGTTCTTTGAGACCAATTGTCGAGTGCGCTAGTTGATTGAGTATTGGACAAGGAGACGGCACTTGAGCCAGTGCCGCATGCAACAAAGATGGCAGTGCAACCGTTAGTGTTAGAGACTGAATTCGTGTAAAACCAGGCTGTAATCTGGATGGGAACGTTGGCTTGGATTTTGGATACGTCAAGCGAATGCACGAGGAAGTTGGACGCCGAGGTTGAGCCCCATGTCATCTTGGCCGCGTATGGGCCGTCGCGCTTCACGGAGGTGTCCAGTTCTACAGTTGATACCGTGTTTTGAGAAAGGGTCCAAGGACTTATGCTTTCTGCATTGTCGTCGAAGCCCCAGTTCGGGGTTGGGATTGGTGCCGCCGAAGAGGTTGGCTCAAGAGACGTAGTAGACTCAATAGTCTGAACGGGCTCGACGGTTTGAATGGGCTCGATAGCTGAAGTAGACTCTGTGGTCTCAATGGGCTCGATAATCTGAATGGGATCGATGGCCGGAGTGATTTCGGTAGTCGGAACAAGCTCGATAGCGGGAGTAGACTCTGTCGTCGGAATAGGCTCTACAACTGGAGTGATTACAGTAGTAGGAATGGGCTCGATAGCTGGAGTAGATTCTGTGGTCGGAGCCTCAATGGCTGGAGTGATCTCTGTGGTAGGAACCGCAATAGCTGGAGTAGACTCGAGAGTTGGAGTGATCTCAACAGCCGGAGAAGACTCTGTAGTCGGAACAGGCTCGACAACTGGAGTGATCTCAGTAGTTGGAACCTGAATAGCTGGAGTGATCTCAGTTGTCGGAATAGGCTCAATAGCTGGGGTATACTCGATAGTTGGAGTAAGCTCGACAACTGGAGCAGACTCCGTGGTCGGAATGGGCTCGATAACTGGGGTGATCTCAGTAGTTGGAATGGGGTCGATAGCCGGGGTGGACCCTGTGGTCGGAGCCTCAATAGCTGGAGTAGACCCGACAACTGGAGTAGTCTCAGAAGTCGGAATGGGATCGAGAGCCAGGGTTGAATCCGTAGTCGAGGTAGGGATCGTATTTAAGCTAGGCTCAGTAGCCAAGCTAGATTCTGTGGAGAGAGTAGACGCTTCAGAGGCGGATTCTGTCCTTGAGGAAGACTCTGTAGATGGGCTGAGCGTGGCAGAGGTGCCGAGTGCGGTTGACGTGCTAGGTGTGGGTGCTGTGTATGTTGTCGGGTCATCCAGATCAACAGAGCTCGTGCCAGCAGAGCTCATCACGTTCGTTGATGCGCTCGTCTCTGCAGACGCAGGCGAGGAAGACAGGAGAGTTTTGAGTCTGCATGTTTTGGCCTCTCCGATTGTCAGTCCACCCAAGACGCTGAAAGCAACCAGGAACGAATGTGATCGCATTATGATTTACAAATACCATTCACAATGTCGGTATGTGTGGTGGAACGAGGGTGGAAACAGGAAAGAGCGCTGTCCCACAAAGGTTCGCCAAGTCATGTGAAGGGGGGCGCGGCCTCTGTATTTTCTAACAAGACGCTTGAATATTTGTAATTAAACAAGTCAAAGGTGGCGGACGCTTGCATCAATAGTATTGTTCTAGTATATTTTCAAGCTCGGGGGGTCCATGTCAAAAATCTTGTCTAAAAACAGCCACATTTTACTTTTTCTTTCTTTGAACATGAATATGTCTTGCAGATGCGAGTCCACTGAAAACCCGCAAATATATGGATGGAGGTGCGACTGCTGTTTACAGTTCCAACAACCCCCGTCTCCATAAAATTAATCACAGATGGAGTGGTGGCAGATGAATTGGGTTGTTGGCGGTCGTTCAGACTAAATCCCGTTCCCGCCTGGTTAGTAAGAGATTGAAGATCCCTTCAATAGCTAGCCCAATGAGGTACTTGGGGTGACCGGTTAGAGATCAATGTAGTCAATTTTCGCTCAATTGGTCGTAGCTTATTTAGCCTGTGAAGCGTGTAGACTGTCAGTCCCCCATAACCGGTAACCAGGCGTCGCTGTTAGCTTGGCGTGGTAATTGGTGGGTGGGGCGATACCATTCTCCAGCTGCCACACCCCTAAAACTCATCACCAGCTCTGAATACGGGACATCTCAATATTTCCACCAAGAAGCGTACCTCGCTCGTGTCATGCACCGCTATATGATAGCACATTCTCAAGTTCTGTAGCATTCGCAATACTGATATGCCGAAGAAAGCATGTCCAAAGTTCTGCGCTAGGATACGTAGCGAGGGCTAAAAGGGATGGTGGCTAACCCCAAAATTACACTGCGCCAACTCACCAGTGTCTCATCTGCTAAATCCACACGCCACATCAGGACAACTTGAGTGGAGTCTTCGTCAGATGTTTGTTTGGTTAGGCCAATAATTTTGCAGAAATTCAGCCCAGCCACAAAATTTTGTTCAATTCGGCCACAGACAAGATCAAACCGTCGTGCAGCTGCTCCATCACAACAATGTTTCGAAATCGATGTCCAAGTTTCATATCGTTGACCTCCCCAGAAGCGATTCTTGGACGACGAAAATATACTAGATCAATACCCTCTTCCCTGTGTGCCCATAGAGATAAATGTAGTCCAGCCGTGCTGCCAACCTGCGGGTCTTACTACAGTAGGACTCACTAGTGCCACAGAGCCGGCAGGCCATCTATGTCACTATCAAGTATTCCAGTTTGCTGTATTTAACTTCTCACGCCAAGCAGATCCATTCAAATCTTCGTGTTTCCACTAACAGGCAAGCTTCTTGCCGGCATGTCATCTTGGTAGAAGATGTTTCTTTTAGGTAGAATGGCAAAAGAATTTATGGTAGTGTGTAGAGTTATATTGCAGTATAGTTTGGGTGGGTTCTTTCTCTTCTCTTGGGAAAAAAGAAGAGAAAATACTCAGCGAGTTAGCTGATCAAGTGCAGAAGTTGGAATGACGTTAGATTACGGGGATGACATGTAGCATTTTAAACAATAGCTTTGGTTGTGTAAATGTGTTTGTCCATAAAAGATAAATTCGTCAGGGCCTTTTTAGAATATAGCATACTTCATTCCCGACGCTTTGAGGATGGAAGTCGTATCATGGTGGTCAACTGTGCCCCGACTAGTGTCGGCTCCAGGGTAGCCATGATAATATTTGCACGGGACTGGCAGTGTAAAATACTGCCGCAATGCCTAATATCCGCATCTATACACTCAAAGTCGACACCCAATTATCCCCTACAGATTATTAGTGGGAAATTATGAGACTTAGCATAAGGTATGGTATGTATGTGGCAATGATGGCCTCAGTTCTGTCCGGGCGCTGGTGGTGTACAGTTCAAAAGATGGTGGGGCGAGTCTGAGCCCTAAGAGCTGGGGCATGGGTAGTTTTGAGAGGTTGATGACGGTACCAGGACTTCTATAAAGACGAAAAGGGAAAGAAGTCGCCTGGGCCTCACTAAAAACGGCGTGGGAGACGATAGACAAAGTTGGAAGCGATGCTCGGGAGTGGGGCCGAAGACAGCCGCGCATCCCGCGCAGCTTTGATTTGAATCCGCTTAGTCAGTCTAATTAAGCTACTGCCGCTGACAGCAGTAGTGGAGCCGCTTGGATACCGAAGGAGCCGGCTCTCGATTGAGTAAATTGCCGAAATGCGAGATGAGATCTTTGAGCAGGGGTTTTGGTCGGTGATAGTTTGTCTAGCGCACCAAGATGATCGGAATGATTGCGAGATTCCGTTCCGTGAGCCTCATGGCTATCTCCCATGCTCAGGCCACAGTGGGTCAGTCCCACGATGTCGGGTTATCTCTGTATCCGATTTTCGTGGTTGGTGGTGTTGAAAGCGCGTTAAAATGGACAGAGCCCTTAGTCGAAATGATGAGCGGAAAAAAATCAACGAATCAGCGATTAAACCGCTCTTACAAACTTTGGCGCGCGCATCCCCACTTAGCCGATCCTCAGAGTGAAACTTGGGACGCTCGTGAGTAATAAGAGGAGTAACAACGCTTTTTCGCAGTGGCCATTGCTGGTGACAAATCTCTGCTTGCAAAAATTTCTCCGGGTCTAGAATACGCAGAATGCCGTTGCCCCCGGAGGAGCAACAGGCCCAACAGCAGGTGTCGACGAGGCGCAAGGTCACCTTTGCCTGTGACACATGTCGAAAACGAAGGGTGAGACGGTCGCCTCCATGTGGTGGTCATGCTTATTGACCTGGTTGCAGGCAAAATGCAGCGGCACTCAACCATGTGCTTATTGCGCGGAAAAGAATAAAGAATGCCGCTTCGATCAGCAAAACAGGGCGCGCCGAGGCCCCAAGCCACGGAAACCGGCCAACCAATTATCGAGGCCTCAACGGGTGTTGGCGATGATGCCGTCGAAATCTATCGAGGAAACCGACTCTGAATCTGCAAATTCGCCAAGGGTTACTGCGGGGTCCGCCGAGCATGTTGCGGATGGCTACGAGGAATCGGACGAGGAGGAGGATGACGACGACGAGGGCGACAACCACGGCCCGAGCATCTACACATGGTTATCGAGCCTCGAAGGTATACTGCACGATGGCGGCAGTGCAACTACAGCGTACGTGTACATGCCTGAAGACATGACAATGGCTACTGACCTCAGTGGCGCGGACTTGAAGCGACGACAAGTCGACCCTTGGTCTCATATCTCACTTATTAGAACTCTATTGGAATCATGGAAGTGCCCAGTTGCAGTCTATTATTCCTCCCAGCGAACTTATCGAGCGCATTCGAACCAAAAGTATTTCGTCCAGCATAATCTACGCCACATGCGCTTGTGTCGTCCGATTTTCCACGCACAAAGCGGCATCAGAACCATCGGCATATGACGTCGGCAAAAAGCTATCGAAATATGCACGAGAAAAATCGATTCGCCTCGACCAACCCACGCAAAGAATGGACCGACTTCTCACGCACTGTTGTTTGGCCGAATTCGAGTTCAATTGCGGCAATGGGAGCAATTCATGGATCGATCTGGGTCAGTGCTCAATCCTCCCCTGGTTGGACTTTGCTGATGATAGGGCCACAAACGATCAGCTGTTAGCAGGAGTCTTTTGCAAATAATAAAATCCGGACAATATCTTGACCCCGAGGAATCGAAATCAATACAAAAAGTCGAATACTTTCTCTCGTTAGTCGAAGCATTCTACTCAATCGGCACTCCGAGCATCAGTGGTGTTGCTGATCATCTGGCTCTTTCTTCTCCATTGGAGATGAACGGACTCATCCACGATGACGATCCAGCTCATTTGATGTCGCTCATATACACCCTCATTCGCATTCAACAATTATACGACACGCCATTAACGCAACAAACACCTCCTCCATGGTCAGCAGACTCGACATTCAAATGTTTCCGGGATGAACTGGAGCGATATCTGATACACTGGCCAAATATATACGGATTCACTGCAACGTTCCAGGACGATTCCGACAAGACCTCTTGTATTCCAAGACGAATGTGTGCGCTGATATGGCACTGTTGCTCTATCATGCTGGACAGAAACTTTCTGCCCATTCCATATCGCACGGCCACAGGCGATAATCCGAATGTCGAAGCGGTCGCATTTCCCCGAGCGCCAACATTATTTCTACGTGATAGGGTTCGCCGATGCGAAGCAAGTGCAATGGCAGTGCCGCTAATTTGCAAGGAGGTCATTTACCACGGAGAATTCTTTCGAGTGCGTTCGCTCTTATTTACTCTTCCATTATTTGCAGGGCTGATTAAGCGCACAGTATCTTCCCTGGTTGGGCTACTCTTGCATGCAAAGCGCACTCGTTCTAATCAACCAATCAAGACACAGCTCACATACAAGAGACTTTATGGCTGAGAATCTGAAGTTAGATTTGGCGATCCTTCTAATGACCAGAAACTTTTTCCAGCCTGCTTGTAATTGGGTCAGTGCTTGCGCGCTCTGAGAAGGCAAGACGAAATCTAACATTGTTCCAGGTTGACGCTCTTTCTCATATCCAAAACGACCACACGATTATACGAGATGCAGCAAACAGGCAAGATACAGCCTTTGAAGGGTTCTACGGGCGCTTCGAAGGAATTTCTGAGCCCAGCTTTATTGCACTCGAACGAAACCGAGTGCAAAGAGACCCAAGCCGGTTTCCCAAGCAAGAACCGAGAGCGAGGGCCCAGCCGTGGTCGAGCTTGCAGCCATTCGTAAAAACAGACCGAGCTCGCTGGACGGACAACTATGTGGGCTTTCTCGAAACCGAGAACTCGGTGGACCAGAAACCAATTATACCCGACCAATCAACTTTGAGCTTTGAGGACCCAAGGTCGTTACCCCCCCAAACGATGATAAATGAACTTTCTGGTATTACGCTTGGGACTGATACGGCCGGCTTTGCCGTCAATTTAGACTCCGGTAATATGGGCAGCACATCGAACTTTGACGTCGGAAAGGACCCCATCGGCAATGCGACAGAAGATACCGGCGAGTCTTCCTTCTTTGCTGAGCAGGGGGGCGCCGTCAACTACGAAAGCGAGATGTGGTTCGAGGCGCTGAACCAAATCATGGGAAGCGACGAGACCTGGGTCGACATGCTGGCTCACAACACAAACTGAACCTGATGGTGAAGGGCCATCACGTTACCATCAGGAAGATGGGTTGCGCACATGATTCGTTGTGTAACCATGTCCACTGCAGCCGACGTTTCATCAGCCCAGCCCAACGAATGCCACGTTTTCTAGCGGCGCATGGAGTTGCGTCATTCAGCAGAAAGAGCTCGAAACAACCCCCACCGGGAGGAACCGAGTCGTAATTCGGTAAAGTTTTGCCGCTCTTTAAGCTAGAAATTAAGATTTTTAATGGATTCTTATGGGTAAGGGTGTTTGTCATAAGGTAAGGATGTCCCACCTGTTGACGCGTTGACGTCGAGAACAATTTTATCTCGATAATCAAAATGAAACTGGGAGAGAAATTCACCCAGCGAGTGGACCACCCAGCTCACCCCACAGGGAGCGAACGCGAGGACGAAGCAGCCAATGGCGGGGAGAGGCGGGGAGTAGGGGTTTGTAATTATTATACCCACTTTGTTCGATAAAATTTGTGAGTTTTACATGATTTACGCTGTCACGCTCTGACCATGTTGACGAGAGCGAAAGCCCACCAGACATGTGAAAGAGGCAAAAAAGACGAGAAAAAGCCCTTGCAACTGCTCGACGCGAGAAAGGGAAACACGAGTCAAGTTATTTATATGGTTTGGCGAACTGTTCGTTCGGAACTGGGCCTTGGCTGGAAATACTTGTGTCCCTTTCCGACAACATTATTAAGCCCAATTCAACATCCCACACATCCCACATACCACGGCCCCCTCCCCTGGCCAAAAGTCACCGAATTTCTACGGCGAGATTTTCAGATCAAAGTTGGCCCCCACCCCACTTTTCGCGTCGGCTTTCCGAAAATAGGACGGATAATGGCGAGGGAATCTCGTCCGACACTAGTCCGCAACGAGCGCGCCGGAGCCTTGTCAAAGTCCATGGGTCCATGGGTGGTTTCATGACCATGTGGCACGGGTTTTGGAATGCACCCGAGTTGCGGAGACGTGAATGCTGCAGTCACCAGGTTGCTCTCTTTTTTTTCACCACATCCATCCTTCTCCCCATCCTTCCCGCTCGGCTCTAAATCCCGTCTGCATCCTGCATGGCCGTCTCATCTAGATCGCCACCCGTTTTCCCGTCGACAGCTCTTCTTCTGCCCGGCCAGAAACACCCGACATAGAGCCAACCCGGGAGACGCCGCCCTATGGATCAGGCGACATCGCCCGCCGTCAGCTCATGTTGGACGTGCTTGAAGCGGAAGCGCAATTGCGATGGCGCATTGCCGCGTAAGTGCCCTCCCACCTTATCATTTCCCGCCGCAAGGCCAATTTCTTTGCATTTTCTTTTGTTTTTTCGTTTTTTTTGGTTATCTTCTGTCCCCCCCACCAAGAGTTGCGATGCTGACACTAGTGCCTATTTTTTTTTTTCTAGACTGCCAGGCTTGTGTGTCAACTAGTGTCGCTTGCGGTGGATATGGAGTCCGACCAAAATGGCCATTCGGCTTGCAAAGACAGAAAAAATCGCGACTGCAAGTCTCGAATAGTGATGTCTCCAAAATAAACATGTCGGTTAACGGCCCGGCATTTCATCAATATCTCCGCGGCAGATTGATCCGGGTAACCACGGACCTCTCATCCGTGGGCCTCCCAGCCGAGGAAAGCTTCTTCATGCAACACTTCCTACGTACGCACTTGCAACTTGGGCTCGACGACCTCGCACTAATTTTGGTCATGATTTCGTGTAGAAAACGTATCCAGGCTTGGATTGGCGATTGACTACAATGAGAATGGATACCGGATGCTGCTGCCAATGGCCATACACGACTCGGCTCTCTTGAACGGAATGCTGGCTGTGGCTTCGTCTCACTACAGTCGCTGGAAAAACGTCCCGGATACAACATCTCAAAAGTATTTGAGAGCGTCAATGACCGGTTTATGCGCCAGGATTTCTCGGCCAGATAAAGTGAATGGCCCAATTACGCTTGCAACAATGATGCTTCTACTAACCTTCGAGGTAAGGGCAAACCCAAGCAAAAATTGGGAATGGAGAAAAGTCTAACACAAAAATGAAAGGTTTTTGCTGGTTCTACCCGTTGGAAGAACCATTACGATGCAATTCAGGGATGGGTCAAAGCTCGGGGCGACTGTTCCGACCTGGATCCATTTCTTAAAGCGTGGGTTTGCATGATCGGAACTCAGTGCACACTGAACCTTGGGTGTTCGCCCATGCCTGAATTGGATCGCTGGATGGACAATGGACACGAAAATGTCAAAACGGACGCAATCGACCCTTTGTTCGGATGCTCCGAGAAGCTTCCTCGGCTAATGGTTTGTTTTACTTCGACTAGTTCTGGGCCAAAATATTCTAATCCAGGAGAATAGTCTACCGCTGCTGCTCTATATCTAGCTTCCAGAAACAACGAGCTGCCCCCAGCGGAAATCAAACACCAAGCCGATCTTCTTCAACAGCAGATTCGAGAAACGGAGATTGCCTTGGACTCAAGTCCCGACATCAGAGTGATGACCCACGATGGCGACCACGAGTATTCTTCAATCGTCACTTTGAACCAGGAGGAATTACGATTGCGCATGGTCACAGCAGCCGAAATTTTTAGACACGCATCCCACATCTACGTCTTCCGTATTTGCAACGGTCCCGAGCAACCGCTATCGCCAGAAATGGCCGTCTCTCTTCGAACGGCACTCGATCTTTTCCCCCAAGTCCCAGATGCCGTGGGCCCAGGCTCATGTCTAGGATGGTGCCTGGTAGTCGTTGGTTCGGAGCTGGATTCTGGGGATGATCGAGACTATATTCGTTCTCGCTGGGATGGTCTGCATTTGACTGGCATCCACAACTCCAAGAATGCGCAGAGGATACTGGAAGCCGTATGGACGCAGCGCGATCTCGCGGCGCAAGGATTGGCTATTCTGCAACGATGGCAGGATATAATGGAATATTTGGGAGAATCCCAAATCCTACTATGATACGATTTGACTGAGGAAAGAAGTTATGCAAGTCACGACCTAGGCGTTGGGTGGATTTTGTCGATTCAGTTTCGATTCTAGCTTTTGAAAAGCGCTACTGCACTAGTATGCAGATTGGTAAATTTTTGACAAACTTTTGTATATTCCTACACAGCTTAGTCTTTATTTTTCGAGGACGAACATTGTTTCGGGTACGGTATGCGTACAACCGAATGACTGTAATACGCCATCAGAGTGGACATGGTATTCAACGCGGGTTTCTTTTTTCTTTCAAAATGGCATTTTTCTGACACATGATACTACGTTGCCTGGATAGGCATTTTTCCCCAAGAGACGAGTGACGAATGCTTTCGTCACATAGTTGTGGATGGTGATTGGTGACGCGAGGCCCAGCCGACAAGGGAACAAAATCCCCTGCATATGTGGATAGTGGATAGGGTAGGAGGCCCATGCGACCTTGCGTTGGTCGTTAGCGAGATAGAAGTTTGTCAGCGGAGTCCGGAATTCGGAAATCTCAATGAATTGCACTGGACGATAAGCTACACGGACGGTCGATCGTTAGGTTCTGGATTGCGCGATTTAGCGCCTTGGCCGTTATACTATCTTAAGTTTTCGGAAACTACGGCGTGTGAGTCTATTGGTGGCATAGACGTCTCAATCCTTGCACATAACATGATGCCACTATGCCCTGGGACTAGCGAAGAGTGGCCGTGAACTGGTGTCGCGCAAAAGGGGGCGGCCAGCCTGGGTTCAAACGCCCACGGCAGCTTTGTTTAGGAAGGTAAATGGCTCACGCAAGGCCTGCTGCAGGCTGCTGACATGCTGCGCAATCTAATTTGGACGCGTCAAGACGTCGTGTCACCTGAGACGCTTGGTTATCTCGTGAATGTGCTCCACAATTGCCCTGTTGGATCATTGCCAAGCTCGGTCAATGGTCGGTGACGGTTAGGCATGGGGCAGACCCGGCCATGGGTGGCGTAGCATGTTCGTAACCGAACGCTTTTCTACAGGGTTGAGATCCATAAGGAGCTGACTGAATACTACATTCAGGTCCCCGAATTTCTTAGCAGTTCCCCGAGGATCATTTCCTCTGATAGCTATTTGCTCCTAAGGATAATACTAAGGTTTCCTTGCAATTCGGAACCCGCTCGCTCGGACACTTCCTATTAAAGTCTTTGACTATTCTGGCTGCCTAGTTCCGAACATAGTGGTCCCGAAATGTCGGCAGTTGGACGTATTAACCGAGCCGCGGCATTTGTTCGGTTTTCCCAAATCAATATGGAAGGATGTAAATGAGCAGCTGAGCAAAACGGGTTCTAGTGATATTTAAAAGAAAAACAGTCGGTCAACGCAGGTATATTAATGAGGTAAGGCTTCCAAGATCTTGTTAGCTTCATATGCAGCTGTCCACCGAACATTCCTGAGGTATCTGGCTATTTCAATCGCTAAGCCGTGTGTGCAACAATCCGCAGGCCACTGGCCAGTGGCCACAAAGGTTGTCGAAGCGATCCGAGACACCGTATTGGCCATCAAGGTTTTAGTACTAGCCCCAAGATCTATGCTGCCATTTTTTATTGGGCATCGCGCTTCATTCCTAGAGAAATGATGAAAGGCCCAGCATGTCAAGGTGCCTATGAACAAGCACCAAGGATAATGGAATGCTTTACTATCCTCCCAACTTTTTAGGTTCAGTAAGCCTTCCCGAAACATTTGACCAGCATGCCACGCTGCATGAACCGCAGACTTGGGGCGTTCTCGAACCCATTTCCGGATTGCTTCTGTACTCTCCTCGCGGTCATCTGGAGTAACAATGTGACCAAAGACTGCCTTTGCTCCTGCCGCAATTTGCAGATTTCGAACATCCACGTTCGCGAAGATGTGAGCAGTATGGTATAGCGCCGACAGCGAAATGGTGTCTTTTTCGGCCTCTGATGCCACACGAGGGCCCTGCCGTTGTTCAATCAAGTAGGCATCATATCGAGATTTCCAAATGTCCAATGCATGCATCATTTTCCGTTGCCAGACCGGGAAATTCGACTCGTCCTCTGGGACTGTACCAATAAAAATTGCTTGATTATCAAAGTGTACGATGTCGTTGCACATTGACATGAGTCCATGCAACAGGATGGCTAGCGACACTTTGCTGAGCGATCTCAGATGGAGAAGATTGGTGTCTTCTACAAGGCATTTGACTATATAGTTAAACTTTGGCTGCTCTTGGTACTTTTGCGCCAGCTGTCTCCATTCGGCTTCGGTTCCAGCCTCCCACAGCTCCGGTGAGCATGGAAGATGGATATGGATGGATTGAGTTGACATGCTGGGCATGAAGGAAAAGCAAGACACATTTTGAGTATCCCACATGAATACAAACAGAATCAGTCTAGAACAATAGTGTCAATATGAAGAGAATGTAGGTCAAGGCTTTTTAGTACACACCGTTTGTATTGTTCCGCATCAACGAAGGCTATCCAGTCATCGTGATGGCAAGATAGAGAATCAGGAAGCATTATTCTCGCTTTCACGTGATACCTAGAAAGCCTTCGAATTGCCTAATGAAGTTCATACTTAGTTTGCGCGAGTTTTGGAGATAATACGATGCACGTTTGCTTACATTGAAGAGGAGGCTGTGGATCAAGATCGCATTCTCTCGCTGATACGGACCAGCTCTATACAATCCGTAGCACTCCAAAATTAAAAAAGCTTGAAGTGTCTCTAGATCTGGCATAGGAATGCTGATGAGACCGCTGAGAATATGTGGAACGATGGCATCGTAAAAACAGACCGAGAGTTGATGAGCCTCGCGGGAACCGTACGTCGCGCCCATGATAATCATTGCCAACAGCGTCACTGGACTGGCGGTATTAGGATTGAAAGTAGGCGAATGAATCATTGGGTACTCGATGTTAAAATGGGTAAAGAATCGATCAAGCTCGTGCTGCATCTGCTGGTGCCTGAGGTTCGCACTGTCCTCATCCACAAGCCTTCCATCAGGATGCACAGGGCGAATATCAGATATAAGGGAAATTGTTTCTCTCCATTTTGAGTGTGACAGAGCCGGTTCCGTGATTTCCAAACTTCCCAGTTGATCCGATGCTTCCAGGGCCTCATGGGTCGATTGGTTATATTTGTGTAGTATATGATCGCCACCGACACGCGCAGGAGATGAAATAGACCAGGACTCGGGAGAAAGGAATGAATCCGCCGGATCTATAGCATGACTGCCTGCTTCATTTCCTTGGGATATATCACTCCGTGATTCTACCACAAGATCCGACTCGCCCTCGGGCCATTCCAGATTTTCCAGCACATTCAACGCCTGAGTATCATTGGAATTCAGGTCATCGAAATGTTCTGACTCCAGACTTGACACTTGGAAATGAACTGCATCGAATCCCGGGTCATAATACATGCTATCCAGCTCGTGATTATGATTACTAGGGTCAAATAGAAGCTCTGGGGCTTTTTGCATGAGATCTTGGCCCTGGTTCTCATTTTCGGACGCATTCTGGTCTGTGGGCATATGGTCGTCCACTTGGGAATTTGGTGTGTTCTGCATGATTGCAAGTTCCGATTGGACTGAGCCTTCTGTAAGAGGTGCCGACAGAGGCTGGCTTGGTTGCCTGGAGCGTTGGCCGTGCAGCCGTCTCTTCTTGGTTCGGAGAACCCCCATCCCATGCCCCCCTGCAAGCCGATCCTTTTGCAAGTGCCGCGCCTTGTGTCGCTCTGTATTTAATAAGAAAAACCTATTAGTTAATGACATAAATGCCAGAAATACTCTAGCCTACCCAAGAGATCAAGACGCTTGAAGGAAGCATCACATCGAGGACATGTCCATTTAGTATCCGAATGGTTCAATGCGTGTCGCTCTAGGTGCGAGGGTCGGCTAAACGACTTTCCGCAGCCGGGCTTGAGACAAACATGCCGACCTGTACGAAATCCACTTCCTTGGAGTTGGATGGTTTCTGGAGTACTGTCCATAGCTGAAAAGCCTTCTTGGAAAGTTGATGGTGCTCATATCAAGATATCAAGGAGGGGTCAGCGGCAACTACACTTCGTCTAAGCTTTCACTAGTGCTTCAAGGTGGTGGTCCTTATCCAGTATCTTAATGTTATCCGAGCTAAAGCCACCACAACGCCTAGCGCCAGAAGTAGAGTCATTTGGCGATGCCCCACGCAAAACATAACACACCAGAACAAAGACGAATTGATGCGATGAAAGATGAAAAAAGAATAAGCGATACAGGGGGAAACTGTAATTCGGTTTTTCTTTAATCGTTTGTTTGATTGCATTATGAATTGGATCTGACGACACATTTGGTTCTGTGGGAGGATAATTGTGCGCCCGCCCATGTCCCACTTTACCACTGTCCCACCCTAGATTGTCCCACTTTACGGTCCAAGAAGGTTTGGTCCACTTATCATAGCATGTACCACTTGATAATTGATGCTAGTCCGTATGTCTACGACAACCCCGGATCATTATATAAGTGTGCCAGTTCATGGAATGAATTTGGATGAAATTGGTCAATTAAGCATACAACCAAGATAATTCATACACCAAAGTTTTGATCATGGATCCGTATTTTGCCGACACCATCATTGTCGGGACAGGTGCGTATCACAATCGTCGTTGATTGCGCACAGCTAAATCGAAATAGGCGTTGGTGGATTGTCCGCCGCAAAGACCTATCTCGAGATTGAACCTACAGCCGACATCTTACTCTTGGAAAAGGTAAAATACTCCTCACGGTATCGAGATATACACTGACTCATATGTAACAGCGTGCAACTCTTGGTGGCGTCTGGGCAGATGAAAACTGCTACGATGGCCTCAAAACAAATAATCTGTTGGGGACGTATGAGTTTACTGACTTTCCCATGGATGAAAAATACGGAGTCAAAACTGGCGATCACATACCTGGTTTTGTTCTCCACAAGTATTTAACTGACTTCGCTGTTCATTTTGACATCTTTCGTCGCATCAGATTTGACACGCATGTCCACAAAATCGAGAAAACAGACGATGGGTGGAACATTACTACTACCCAAACAAAAGATGCATTAGATTCCCATGCATCGGCGATTTACAAATGTAAGAAGCTTATCATGTGCAGTGGCCTAGCTTCCACGCCGAATCCAGTATCCATTCCTGGCCAGGAGACCTTTGGCAAGCCAATGTTCAACCACGGCCAGCTTAAAGAACAGGGCCGCGTTGTCGCCGAGGATCCATCCGTAAAGTCAGTCACAGTTATCGGTGCCTCTAAGACTGGGTATGACACGGTTCAACTCATGGCATCTCATGGGAAAAAAGTGGAGTGGATCATCCGTGAATCAGGGGGTGGCCCAGTTTGGATGTCCTATCCATGGGTCAACCTGGGCCCTTTTCAGGTGATGTTGGAACACCTAGCTACCATGAGGCTCTTCTCGTGGTTTAGTCCTTGTATTTGGGGCAACTTTGATGGATTCAGTTGGATCCGAGGGCTACTTCACGGAACTTGGCTGGGAAGGCGCCTGGTCCATGGCCTCTGGGAGAAGATTCGATCGGATACAATCCAGCGGAACAATTATAGAAAAAACCCGATACTATCACCGCTTGAGCCATATGAAAGGTATAGTATCGCATTCTTCTCGTTACGAGATGACTAGACACTGACCCTCATTAGTCTCTTCTGGTCAGCGAGGGTGGGAATCCTCAATTACCCCGGAGACTTTCACGATTTCCTTCTTTCCGGCCAGGTGAAGATCACCAAGAAAGATATCAAGTGTCTTTCAGGTAAAGGGACGGTGCATTTGAGTGATGGGAGCAAATTTCAGACTGATGCACTCGTCGCCATTACTGGATGGAATCTTGCACCAACAGTGCAATATCTCCCCAAGGGCATAGAATCTGGGCTTGGAATTCCTTGCAAGACCTTGAGCGAAACTGAAGAATATTTCTGGGAAAATCTGGACGCGGAAGCTGATAAGGAGATTCTGGCTCGCTTTCCGTACCTTGCCCAGCCACCAAAGCAAGTGATTCCATACAAGCAAAAGGTTTCACCATATCGACTCTACAGGGGAATGGTATCGCCAGCGCTCACTGTGCGCGATGATCGATCCATCGTGTTCATGAAGATGGTACACAGCACCAGTAATATGATTATCGCAGAGACTCAGGCTCTCTGGGCATACGCGTATCTCAATGACAAGTTGAACATTAACAGAAGCCAGGTATTCCACCAAACAGCTTTGATGAGTCGCTATGGGAAATGGCGATACCCTTGTGGGTTTTCTGCCTGGTACCCCGAGTTCGTGTATGATGCCATTCCTTATGCAGATATGTTGTTGAGGGACTTGGGAGTTGAAAGTAGGAGAAAGAAAACCTGGGCAAAGGAAATTTTTCAGGGTTATACAATCCAGGACTATAAGGGCATCAATCGAGAATGGATCAAGGCCCACCAAGGAGATACAGTCAGCGATTAGAGGTAATAGGATTCGCCGTTTCAAGACCTGCCTGATTCGAACTTGCCGTCTTTGGGATCTACAATGGAGTGCTTTATAGACGATACATAAGATAAGCAGGTCTTACTTAGTTGAGATCAAACTTTTGATATTCTCACAGGAAAAGCTCAAC
The DNA here is from genome assembly GCA_020975415.1 of Calonectria hawksworthii. Classification (NCBI taxonomy): domain Eukaryota; kingdom Fungi; phylum Ascomycota; class Sordariomycetes; order Hypocreales; family Nectriaceae; genus Calonectria; species Calonectria hawksworthii. The sequence goes on from JAHXZK010000026.1 coordinate 654,956, forward strand.
ATGGTCGCCTGCGGAACATGTAGACTTTTCAATCCAACGGTACGATTGCCCTCGCACCAAACTATCAACCAAGAGCAGGTCTTACTCAGTTTTACTAGTTCTAACCGCTTTAGATAGGTATGGGTCATCATAATTCCCTGGCAAACTGAGTCTCCTTTCTGGATAACGCCTACATCTTCCACTAATCAGTTACGCTATCTCTTCGTCAGAATTTGGACTATTCAAGGAACAATATTTGGCGGTAATCCGTCTACTGCTTGAGAATGGATATTCAATCGAACGAGATCGGGCCTTTTTTTTTTTTTTTTTTTTTTTTTGGCAAAGTACTAACCCAGATTTGGGAAACCGAGTTAGGAAAAGATGGCAACGACGCGAGGCTCCCGATCTCAGCTCTTCATAAGTTAGTCGATCTGGCCCTAGAATTCGGCCAAGACCCAAATGCCCTAGTGCGGAGCATCCAGGTCAAGCTATATACAGGGCAAGTCGAGTTCATTGAAGGCCAACCGCTCCACGTGGCGCCACCATCCCTTACCACCAATCTCATCCGACACGGCGCAAATACACATGGCCGTGACACGAAGGGGTATACACCTCTGGATTGGGCCCTAGAGCTTCCGTTTCAGCATTGTAGCCTTGCAATCGAGGGCCGGGCTTGTGCGCAAAGGTATGAAATCTGTCGTCTCTTGTTCAATGCTGGAGGATGGATATCGATGTACAATTCCGATGCATGGACACGTATCCTGGATGAGTTCGGCAGGAAAGGCTTTGATACCGGCTTTCTCCACCAAAGGCTCCTAGGAGAGCAGCAATTGGCCCCACATCTGGATGTCTTCGATGGATTTAATAGAGACGGTTACGATACTACCCATGTTCACCAATGGCCCCAGGAAGAGCGACAACCAAGTCCGCCGTCGAGTATGTGGTATAAATTATTCGGGCGGAGGAAACATAGAAGAGGTTTCTAATATAGCAAGCTGTAACATCCTAGTTAATTGCTACCTAAATAAACTAATCAAATTCAAAGGGTAGAAGAAATAGGGCTGAGGCCTAATTTCATGTCCTAATATGGTCAAGTTAGATCCAACCTTGATCAGGCCGTGACTACCCCGAACACAAACTACAGCTATAGGCATCTCACGGTTTCTGTAGAAAGTAGGTACGCCGAATAGGGCCATCGCGATCCACTCAATCGGCCTCGGTCACACTGGTCGGATAACCCGGATATCAGTTACCACAGTCAAGAACCTAAAGACCCCTATGCCTCCAGTAGCCTCTAATAATTAGCAATAGTAGTTTTTAAAGCGCTCTATGCACATATAGGAATGCTAGTTGAGACTGGCATCAATATGGATGATATAATTGATTTTGACATGTTTCTCTCTATGCAGGAGAAGTGGCATGTGGTCCACATCCATACGGCCAAGAAAAGAGCAGTTCAATTTGAAATCAGAGAAGCAGGGCAATATCATTCCAGGGTCAGAGGCCATAGAATTGACATAATGAATCCAGCTTGTCTTGTGGGGGAATCCAAAATTCCAAAACACCCTCCCAATCACTGAAGTACTCGAATGATAGTTGGTATCTTTGGCACATTGGTGCAGCTTAGCATCTATACTTTTGCCAATGCCCTCCAGTAAATGTGAGTGGGAATGTAACCACAAACCCCACAAGATTGGTGATCAATATTTAGATTCCAATACCTACTCTTGGAATAGGTTAGTTGAGCGATTTGCGAAGGTAGAGATCAGCCAGGAGAGTGCATCCTAAGCTTTCTGATTCTAAGGATAGCAGTTTAATTGCCCTAATTCTATGGATGTAACTTCCCCACAGCGCTGACCACGCCAACTATTGGAGTCGACCATCATCCCCAAAAATGCTCGCCCGAAGATAAGCAACGCAGTTTAGTGCCTTGACTATCATGAACCACTAGTGCCAGTATTGCTACCACTGTTGGTTGTTATTTTCTTCTTTAACGTGGTCTTACTAGAGATATTCGGTGATTTCACCTCCTCGGGAGCTTTTGCCTACGCGGCCCTCCGGGGGCGTTGACACAGACCCTCCTCATCAACTCGTTGGCAACCTCGTCACCATTCCCCAACCAAAACCTGCAAGTTTTGTTCACCCAAAAGCAAAGTAGACATTTCGGCCTTGAGTATCACATGTTTGATTCCGCGCTATCTGATCCAATGATAAAGATGCCCTAACATTTGCGAATGGCATCGATGCCTCATTTTGGCGTTAACTATGCTTCACTGGTTTTGAAGAAGCAAAGCTGCGCACCGCTCATTTCGTGTATATGTCTGTTATATTTAATATTGTCCAAATGTCAACTGGTAACACAAGCTACTGTGAGCTATACAAGCTTTGCGGCCGAAATATCCAACGTATGTAATTAAAACAATGCTGTGTCGGATACGGCATCAGTCAATCTCAATCCAACAGCCTAGGGAACATGACTTATTTTCTTCAGAGAAACCAGTGTGTCATGAACGTAATTGTATTGTTGTATGAGCGTCGGTGTGAGTCTCTACCGATCTCGGACTCTTGGGTTTCAGCCACTTGAGGCCAGCCGTGGGGCACCGCGGTCTAGATGCTGAATCGGCTCCAATGTTTCAGCTTAGCTGCTTGAATATGGCTGTCTTGTTCAGCCCTTCAGCTAGCCACTGCCAATCCCCTTGAGAGTTATCTATAATGCATGTGGGTAGTAACCGGCCAACCATATTGAAGGTGGAATCCACTAATGTATCCACCGCCAAATTGGCAATCAATCAAATTACCAGAACTTAACCATGTGGCGGGCGAGAAACCTAGAAGCAGTATATGTCTCAAGGAGATAGTTTATCCCATACTAACCCAAGACAGGATCTTGCATCGACGCATAACAGGACTAACCGTTTAAATGTGGCCTACAGTATTGGTAAGAACGGCTTGCAGTCTTGGCAAGCACGTCTCCACACCGGTATCACAAGGGATTGGGGCAATTGCCACCACCACCATGATAGTGTATTTGCCAAGAGGGCCCAGAACCTGGGCTAGTGCTTATGGTCAGCAGTCTTGCATTCAATAGTCTCGTCGCACTATTTTTCATTTCGAACACTCTTTTCCAGGACGGCTCAAGCTAGTTGATTACTGAGACATACATAGGGTGAGCTATCAGTTTGCATGGGTTGGTTACTTACTGTCCCCATGTACATCAAGTTGTAGTGTATTTTGCAGAGGCGAAGGTATCCGTACGTACTATTACTACTTGTTCGAGAGAGTATCACAATGCAGTAGTCTGTTTCACAAATGAAATCCATTACGCAAGGACACGAGGAGAGCTGTGCGGAGCTCCCAGTGTGGCGATACAGACACGTCTATCCCATTAAGAAAAAAAAGGTATAAAGTAAGAACCACCTTGCTTCCTTTCGCACTGGTCACAAGAGACACCAGCGAAAAACACCAGAACTCTTTGCAGCAAAATTTCCAACATGCCCTTTCTTCCAGAAGAGCCCAAGGGTCCGTATCCCATCAAGGGAATACCCGTCGAGAAGCGAGGTAGCGCATTCGTTTCACTTGAAGGAACAGATATCTAATCGTTTACTTAGAGGATTGTGGAATCCGAGAGGAACTTCGAGATTTCAAGGAGAAGAATATAAAGAACGGAGGGTGGGAGCTCTATTTGCTTGGGTTGTGGCAGTTCATGCAAATTCCGCCGGAAAAACAGCTGTCTTATTTTCAAATTGCTGGTAAGAACTCCCAACCCATTGGATGGTTAGCATCCATACACAGATGATGGCTGAGGTCAAGAAGGCATTCATGGGCTTCCACTGCAACCGTGGCCCGTCAAGAACACCAATGACAATGCAGAGAAGTATTATTACTGCACCCACAGTTCCATTTTGTTTCTTACCTGGCATCGTCCGTACTTAGCACTCTTCGAGGTAAATATTCACTCACTAATGTTGGATGAACATGTACCAACTCTCTATAGTCTGTTCTCCAACAAGCAATGTTCTATGTTGCAAACAAGTTTCCAGAAGGAAAAGAGCGCGAAAAGTACTTGAAGGCTGCCGAGGCGTTCCGCTTGCCGTATTGGGGTAAGTGGTCTTGTTCGGGGTATTCTAAACATCAGATCGCTCACTCATGCCGAACCTACAGACTGGGCTCGTTCAGATCTCGCACCGTTTCCCCTTGAAGCAACTGCAAAGACAGTTGAAGTCCATATGCCTGAAAGCTTGCTCAAGGAGTACAAAGAGTTAAGCGTCAAAAAGAACGGCCTTGTCGATATTCCGAACCCACTCTATGCGTACAAGTTTCAATTTGAGGGAGAGAAGGTTCCCGGCTTAAAGGTAAGTGAAGGGGCACCCTTGAATGGCTCGTCAGTAACGAGCCCGGTTGTTTCGACTTTCTTACTAATGTCCGCATGTCCCATAGATTGACAAGTTGTTGCAAACAACTCGGCATCACGAACAAGGCGTGATCGACAATGCTAAAATTATGGAAGACCGCCTGAGGGGAAAGTTCTCTCTCTTAAACCCTGATGTCAGTAAAAAGCTGCATGTCGAAAATAACATTGGTGAAAGAATGGTCTACATCCTCAGGTCTTACAAGAGTTTTGACATAGTGAGCCACAACGACTTTATATCGCCGGATTCCATCGAAGATCCCATTTGGAACAAGAAGGACTTCAGGGTCAAAAACCGTGGATTTGGAAGCTTTGAAGATGTTCACAATGCGGTTCATGGGTGGGTCGGCGGCACAAGCAGTCGGCAAGACCCTCCGGTTGATGGTGGGCAGATGGGGAATCCTAACCACGCTGCTTTTGACCCAATCTTTTGGCTGCATCACGCGTTAGTATCCCATGAGTCTTGAATCCTTCCATCAACTAATTTGTTCAAGTAACATTGATCGTTTTCTCTCCATTTGGCAAGGTCTGAATTACAACGCCAGCAAAACAGACACATGGGTTACACCTAAGGTCCGCACAGACACTACTATAATTGAGGACGTCAATACACACCTTGAACCATTCTACAAAGATGATCAATTCTTTACTTCTGATCATGTCCGCGAAACAACGGATTTTGGCTACGCGTACCCAGAAACCCAACGCTGGAAGTTTGCAGACGACAAGGACAAGGAGTACCAAGAAGATATCAAGCGGCAGATAAGCGAATTGTATCTCGACTCATCGTTGGCGAGCATGATTACAGCCGCAAAAGCGGGAAACAAAGCCCCAGAACGAAAGCTAAGAGCACGAGCAGAGCGATTAGCTCAGATCGACACAATTGCCAAGGGCCCCACTCAGTTCAATGCCACAGCATTCACCGCACTTGTTCTTGCAAAGGAAACTGTGGGTCTTGCTGATCAAGCATTGGCAAATGCTCTTCCTCCATTGGAAGTACCCACTGTCGAGATTCCTGACAATCTCTCGCTACCTCAGCTTGCCAATGTTGACAACACCTATTTAGAGTGGCTTGTCAATATCAAGGCAGTAAAGCATGCCCTTGGTGGCCAGTACCAGGTGCACATCTTTTTGGGCCCTGTCTGTGAGACAGAGTCACCTGAGATGTATGAAGGTTCACCTTATCATGTCGGAATGTTTGTTCCTTTTGGCCAGAGCGAGCGCACGGGATGCGATAGATGCAAAACAGACCAGCAAGATGAAAAGGAGATTTCCGGTCAGATCCCTCTCACTATCGCACTAGCTGAGCGCTATTTTGCTGGCGAGCTGGAAAGCCTGGCTGCTGAGCACGTCCCGGATTACCTTAAAGAAAACCTGCACTGGCGAGTCGTCAATCAGAATGGCACCAAGCTTGAGAACCGAAGCGATCTTGCGGGCCTATTTGTTGGTGTCACTAGTAATGAGGTGACGCTCCCCAACGGTAACTACGAATTTCCTTACTACTCCCAAGAGGTCACAGTCTACCCCGAAATTACCACCAAAAAGGACCAAGCCGAGGGTCGTGGAGAGGGAACCGGTATGACAGAGGAGAACAAGAATCTGTGTCAGACTTAAGATTGTTGCTGCTTCTTAGGATATATCTGAAAGTAAACATACATATAGGTTTGAATTCACACATCATTCATATAAATATCCCGTTGCCTGTCTCCATGTTGTTTTGTTTCTGCTGTTATAAACTATATACTTAGAGCCACTGTGTCAAGGAAAAGAGGAAGGGAAATAGAGAAATCCAACTTTCATGAATCAAGTTTATCCATTGGACTGCCACAGGCTTTTCAGACCAATTATCTATGATACACTGGCGATGGGCATTTGCTAAGGGCATCCATCACCTGGTACATTGTTTGCACCCTACCGAGCCTCAAGGAAGGTTTTATTACTGTGTTAGGGAGGAAGGTCTATCGACGGAATGGAACAATGGATATATATGGAGCTAGCCTGTGCATTAGCTAGCTACCTATAATACTAGTTTTGGCATTAAAAGCCTAATAGTCTGGATACGGAAGCATCAAGTTTCACAAGGTGCACAAGGCCCACTAACGAGATGCAATAAATACTAGAAGATCAAAGGGTGATTTATTCAAATTAGACGGAAGTTAATTATCATTTGCTGTCGGTGCAAGGGGAGTTCCACAGGGGCAAACTTCGGATCTTAATCTGACGAGTTACTCTTGGGGACATCCATGTTAAAATCCAAGGACTTGTCGTTCGTTTCATGAATGGGCGCCATCCAAGCCGGGGAGGCAGTATTCCCTAGCTCAAACTGGGAGTAAGCCGTGTTATAACCGTTATATCTGGTTGTTCCCTCCGACCTCTCAACATCCAGATAGCCTTCCGCGTCTGGCACCGGGTTGTCCACATCGTGCTTGTCTCTTTTGCCTCTCTTCCGAGGATGATCACGATCTAGACTTCCAATTTGAAGATTATTAAAATTCATATCAGGGTCCGCATCATACCCGCCAGTTGATCGCTTCGCTTTTTAACAGGCGCATTTGGTGCACTTAACGGTGGATCGACAACGGATTCTTCATCCTCAGCCGGAAGCGTGAACTCCACAAGGCCGAAAAAAATACTCCACGGTTTCCGGATACATTCGACAAGCATGCTGCCACACTTCGTTAATTTCCTGCTTTGAGAATTGTTCCATGTCTGAAGTGTTCGATGTGTCGGCTTGTGGCGCTTTATTTATTTTCGATTGACGTGTACTCTCTAGATGTGAGGAGTAGGTTTTAAGGACGAAATCCTGTGATTTACCTCGCGCCCAGCCCCGTACATTATTATGAACTGATGACATTGTTCTTTCTTCTGCTTGCTTTACAACTGTTTCGAGATATTCGCCTTCGCAGTTACAAGATACGGGAGCGGGGACATGAAAAATAGCGCAATCTGGGTCGAATCTTGTGACTGGTCTTCTTTTGCTGTGCTTTTGTTGTTGATGTTCAAGGAATGTCTGAAGAATTGAGTCGTCGGCAGGAGATAAGAATGAACCATGCATCTCGGGAATGAATCCTCATTCGAAGAGTCGTTGTTCTTCTTCCAAAACCACAAAGAATATCTCATATTCAATAAAATCAGCGGAGGGGTCGCTAGCTATATGGCTCGGAATCTGCCATAGGAAAAATCGGTGGGGAGTGAAGCAAGCTAGGAGGGGGATATTTGCATTGCATTCTGTGGATGAAGATGGCGCTCTAGATGGGGGTTTCTCTCCTTCATGCAACTGCCGGATATAGTTTCTTAGCCCCCCTCCAGGGAGCATATTTGGATGGCTCTTGGTTTCTCGGGGGTATTGGCCTCCTATTTGTAGAGTCATCAAATGATAGTGGCTCATTTCTGTCCGCGTCATTCTTGACTGTACTTCTGCTGCGTGGTCTTGATATGGTTTGGCCATTCGTTTCGTCATTAAGCTCATCATACAACCCATTCAACCCCAACGTGTCTTCTTGGTAACCAGGTAGTGACTTGAGAGCTAAAAGGCTCATATTTCCTACCACATGCTGTGCGATGGTCCATGTTTGGCTAAAATGCGCAACCATACAAAGAAAACCATGAAGCGGGACGGGACGTCCACAATTCGTTGTTTAAATTGGGTATTAATAATTTACACTGGCTACATAATCGACACAGTGGGCTACTTGATAGACTCACGCCTGGAGTATTTGATACTTCAAAATAATACCTCCGTGACGTGAGTTGCAGTTTCATCTTTCTGTGACTAAATTCTGGGGAGGACCCAGAGAATTGCCATGGGCAAAATTGTTGTGGGTAAAAGATCACCGTGGGGGTGATTGACCGTATTGTATGAACAGTAATTAATCTTGAGGTGCTTGACACGAGTGCGAGCAGCAGCAACCTTTAGTTTTATAGTCTAGTGCGGATAATACGACACTGTCCTCTTTTGTCTGGTCCTAAGGTCGAGTAGTTCTGGAGTGGCGAATCTATAAGAATTTTGTTAATGAGGTTGAGAATTCTATACCGCACTGCGACCACGCTTCTCTCATCTACCGGTACCCCAGCCCAGACTGCTTGCATTATGCATGGGCTTGATGGAGATTGGGGTGTGAGTCTACCGATTCAAGAGAGTGGGCTCCTAGTGCCAGGGCTAAATGAAAACTGGGATCTGGAACGGGTATTTGTCGCAAGACGGAATAGTTGGGCGATTTTAATTCCCTAGATTACCACGAAGTAATCCTCCACTATCGAAAGGGCAAGCTCTTCTACAATGCTGGTGTCATGGAACAAGGCGAAACAACTATCAGCACAGTCACAATGAATCCAAGTCTATAGATGCCGAACTTCCATTCAGAAGGTTCTGGCAAGTGGTGGAGCTCTGGTACGGTATGTGCATCAATCCAAGAGACTCAAGAAGAATGCTTCGCATTTCACCTTCAGCTCCATCCAGCTAAACTTCACTGATGTCTCTTACAGAGTTTAATCTACTCGTCTGTTGTATCAGATAGTTTAAACAAACAACTACATTCACCATATGTCTTGCAAGCCAGTCATGGAGGTAGCGCTTCCTGCAGATGTTCATGCAGTCGAGATGGGTAAAGACCAAGTTTATTTGATGAAATTCACAAAAAGTAGCATTAATTAAGTACTTCAGCCTTTGTCTGTTCCATTTCCCTCCTTTCCTTTTGTTTTCTTTTTCTCGTGAAATTAGCTGTGCGGTGCCCAGTTTACATCAGACTTAGGTAATACAGCGAGCTTCACACAATTGTAAAACCACCATATCGGGCGCTCAAAAATACATTTCGACCATCAACAAGACCGCACAAGGACCGCACAAGAGGTACAACCAAGCAGACGTAACCGAGTTCTTTCCTTGACCACAGAACCACTCATTGGTGGAAGTCTCAAGGAAACGTCCCTCGGCAATTACAGCCCCATCATTTTGGCCAAACCAACAACCAACAACAAGAACCTTCTAGACACACACCCTCACGTCGACCCACATGGTTCGGTTATTGTATACTGTACTTTGAGCGAAATGCGTACCCTCCGCTTAGCCAAGCGATGTGGATCGTGAATCACCCAACTCCGGATCACCCGCTATGACAACGGTTGCCTCGGGGGTTGCAGGCATAGTATGATGGTATAATATTTCAAAACTAGACTTTATAGTTTTGAAGTACAGGTTCTGTTGCGGTTGGAAACCTTCTACACTAGGTGAGAAACGACAACTATGTGTCCTAAAATGTCACATAAACAATGGGTGTATGTTTATTGTACTTCACCGGCAAAATTCTTTTCAGGGAAAAATAAACAAACAGAGTATTAAGCTTTCAAAAGTAATGGCTGATACATTTTTATTTCTAATTGAGGAAAAGGTTCGCCGGATGATCCGGGAGCCAAGCCACAGGGGCATCCAAATAGCGTTTGACAATAACCTTTGTCGTTTAAACGACCCTTGCCAAAACAAGCGGACGCTCACGCACGCGATTGATGCACATAGTTCGCATATGCGTTACCGATGCGTAGAGTTTAGGTTGCGGAGCCGCAAACACGCATATGCCAGTTCAACATGCTCCAGTCCAAGCGGCTATGCTTGGGTTGGTTGTGTGGCTCCATTCGCTATAGAGGAAGTTTTTCCGATGAAGTCAACCGTGTATTAACACAAACTCCTCCTTCTCATGGTTTTCATAGTCATGAATCACATTCAATCATCGTATTCTAAGTGGTAGGAATTGCTTTCTCGATTGCTATCACGAACACTCTCGATTGAAATCAGATATTGACAAGATTCATGGACGTAATGCACTTGGCACAACTGGTATCTAATTCGACATATTCTAGTATGTGATCGTGAATCATACTATTATATTGTCTCACTATTTCTGAAAATAGAAGTGTTATACATTGATTCACGGCGTGCATGGTATTTTGACTTCACAATCGATGATGTATCCCTCTTGTGCCGCATCAGTCCGCGACTGATCCGTTTGCCCCACATAGTCTGGCGCGCTATTATTCTCACAACAAACGCTAACCCTACAGTTAGACGAGATTAAGGGTCATGAAGATCTCTGTTCTAATGTCTGCAAGACCAAAACCGCTCTATGCAATTTCTTGAATAGAAAATTGACATTGGAGAATTTTGAACACGTTCTTGATACTTTCAACGACGTTAACGGAAAACAGCACAATGGGGTGGCTCGCTTGGACTCCAGCCCTGCAATACTACATCGGAGAAATCAATCGACGCGAGCGCGAGGGCTACAACGGAGGCGACGGCGGGGATCCACCTGCAGTGCCGCGATTGAACCAATTGGAGCTACAGACTGCGGCAACCGATGTCTTTCCTGGCACAATACTCGGATCCTGTATGCTTCGGGGCAAGTGTCGGCAGCTTCGCTCGCATAAAGTTTGGAAGAGAGGTGCGATCGGCGTTGACGTTACAGGAGCGAGGTTGTTGCGCAACCGCTACGGCGGCAACGTCGGTCAATCGATTGGTTGGTCAATTGCAAAGCAGTTACTCATAGAAATGTGTTGATCGAGAGATTGAGCCAATCGAACTACCTGCATACGGTACGACGCCGAGCCGCGTAATCTGCCATGCTGGGAGCACACCGAAAGTTAATTTTGGCAGCCAAAAGTATTCAGTACGAGGCCGAGAGATTCGACACTGTGCGGAAACCCCCCCAGCCTGTTGCATTAGATCTTATGCACGTGTCGCGGACCTCCTGTCAATTGGAACGTGGCTGGCAGGTTGCGGATGAGAGATCTACGGGGTATTTCCCCTTTCGATCCTGCGGGTCGGCCCGGGGGGGCCTAACTGGATGCTACGGTCCCCTTTCGAATCCTTCGGCAAAGCACAGCAGCCAAGAACTTTTGCCCTAGATTAGGCTGCGAGATGGATCTAGAGATCAAATTCCGGCCGAAAGATCCACTGCGTGTTACCTGAATCCTCTGGACGCCACTCCTCGATCCTTCGGACCGACCAATCCGTCTCTTGCTACTCGTTACAAGCTTTCCAAGCCTACGAACACCCCCCCTTCGCTTTCCCTGCCTTGCTATCGTTTGCTAGGTTGTCTCGGTGAGAATCTTCCACCCGCGTTCTGGAATCCTTCCGTGGCTACCGTGAACTCGGCGGTTGCTCATCCGGTGCAGTTGCACATCCGTTGCCGTTGCAGTCTCGGCACTATTTTTTCCGTCTGACGGCATTTGGGCACGGCATTCCGTCATGGATGTGCGGCTACGTAGCGTAGAAATCGAGGTTGCGGATGGTCCACTGTAACGCGCAGGGCTCTTAGGTATCATTGTGCGCCGCAGTAATTGCCGCAATAGCAATTATTGACCTGTTTTTCGTCCAGCGGCACAGCGGTTGAACACAACCGTTACAGTCAAAACTGCCTTGACGACAGGTCGGAGGATGGTGTGGAGACGCATCATATTAGTTGGAAGTGATTGTGATAAAAGGTCTCACTGGTAGATATTGTAACCCAAAGGATCACTCAACTGCTTGCAGTGACGTGGCGCAATGGTGGGAGGCAATTGTAACCGAAGAATTCCCTGTCATTTGACTTTGAGATGTTTCAGTTTGACGTACAGACACCTATCCATGAAAAGTTGATAGAATGGGGAAATTTTGCACGTGAGAACAACACGAACTGGTTTCCTAGAAAGATATGTCTCATAATTCTCTGACAAATGATCTGATTGTTGCAAAACTACCCTATCACATAGTACCTATGTCATTGCTCTATCCCCAGGAAAGCTTATTTGGGTTGACCCAGCCAAAAGACTTTTTCGTAAAAATTGCCACCAGCGGCTACGCCACAAACAAAATCTCGCAAAGAAAGTTTACTTGTCCCCCACCCCTAGTGGGGGGTTCTGTTTGAGAAGCTGCCCAGAGGTTGCATGAATCTCAATGCCGTGGTGACTGCCGATCGTTTATACCATGGTTGGTAATTTGGAACACTGTTTTTAGAGGTTTTGATCGTTCCACCATGGGGTGCAGGGTAACTTCAGGTTGCCTCCATGGGAATAACGAAATCGAGAAACTTTCTGCAAGCTGCTCCACATTTCTTCTCCAGCCAGCAATGGTTGATTGGCAGCGCCTGGTCATCAAGGGTGTCGAACGAACTTAGTATTGTGGAAACGGCCAAGTGGAAGTGTATACTCAGAAATTCAGTAATAGGTAATCTATATACTATCAACAATTCTATATATCTTATCAAGGGCTCCAAGGGGCCAGATATTCTCATAATCTACTACATGAAAGTAAAAAAAAAAAACAATAACCCCAAATCCTCTAAAAATGATCCTAAAGCGGATCCACCTTACGTCTATCATGCACCTTCAAATTTTAAGCAATGGGGGCGTAGAAGCTGAACAATCCGTTGGGATCGTACTTCTTCTTCAGGGCCTGCAGCTTGCTCTGTCTCCAGGCATCAGCACCGTACCAGCCCTCGGGACCCTCGTTACCGTTGGCGTAGTTGACGTAGGCGGGAACGTAGTCGCGGCCGGTTCCCTCGTGAAGAATCTGTCGGAGCTTGTTACCAAGGGCAGCGGCCTTCTCGTCCAGGGAGGCATCGCCGGGCGAGTACTGGATCAGGGGGGCGGTAAGGACGTTCTGGCTGCGGTAGGCGAAGGCGGTGCTGTCCGAGTCAACGGCCCTGACACCCTGGGTGGAGTATCCATCAAAGGTGTACAGGGAGTTGTTGAAGGGAGAGTCGCCGCGGATGCTCTCGGCGAAGGCGTCAAAGGCAAGCTTCTGGGCGGTGGTGTTGAAGGTCTCGAGGTAGATGGGGAATCGGGGGTTCATGGCTCCAGTGTTCAGGCAGGGCGCGGAGGTGGTGGTGACGCCGACCCACGTGGCGAGGTCGGTGTAGGTGCCATTGTACACTTCCTTGGTGAGGGGCTCAAGGGCGTGGAAGGGAGTGGTGTAGGAGGAGTCGACAGCACTGACGCCTTCCTGGATGATCAAAATTTGGACGACGGCCTAGAGGCAATTGATTGGTTAGAGGCCGATGTGGAGGCGCAATGCTCGCAGAGAAAGCGGAGACTCACGTTGTTGGGGTCCACAGTGGGCATGTTCATCCAGTACGACCAGTTGATCACGTCAGTGGGCTGGGTGCCGTTCTTGAGCAGGTACTTGTTGGTAGCATCGTAGAGCTCCTCAACCTTGGAGCCGTTGTAGGTGAGGATCTCAATGGCCCAGTTCTGGTACTCGACGTCGTAAACCTTGGAGGTGACGGAGGTGACGACACCGAAGTTGTGGCCGGCACCCTTGACGGCCCACCAGAGCTCGGAGGTAGAGTCAATAGTGGCAAGGGTACCGTTGGCGAGCACAATGTTCATCGACTCGAACTGGTCAGCAACAAGACCGTGGCGGCCCTGAAGCCAGCCGTGACCACCACCCAGGGCGGGTCCAAGGTAGCTGACACACTCGCAGCAGCCGGTGACTGGTTCAATCGAGTTAGTACGCTCTGAGTTTTGTGTTGATGCGCTGGCATCTGATTGGCTCTAGACTCACCAGTCTGCTTGTTAGAGTCCCAAAGCGAGTGAATAACCTGCTTGGACTTGGTTCCACCAGCAATGGTAACGGTCTTGCCGTCCGCGGCGACCTCGACACCGGCGAGCTGGCTCAGGTAGATCTCAATACCGGTGGTCATCTTTCCCAGGCTGGAAACACCTCCGTGGGCGCCATTGTAGGCCAAGAAGGGCAAGTTCTTCTTGTTGGCGAATTTCACCTATCCGGCAATGTTAGCGAACTGTTGCTGTGCCGCCTGGTTACATTGCGCAGCGGAACCGAGATGCGTTATGCGAGCGGAACCGAGACGTGCTAGTCATGTGCCGTGCTGTTCCTGTGCGGAGAAAACGTGGCATATGGGGAAGCGAAACATGTACCCGAAGAGGGAAATGGAAGGGATCATCAGGGTGCAGAGGGCAAAAAAAAAAAAAGCTTACAATCTCGACAACATCGTTCTCGGTGGTAGGAACCACGACGATGTTGGGGTTGGGCTTGTCCAAGTTGGACCATCGGACGGTGGTGTTTGTGAATTCCTCAGAGCCGGGGTAGTAAACTTTGGCGTCGCTGGAGAGAGCCTCGGTGAGGGCCTTGTAGTCGACGTCGCGAGACCAAATGTTGGGAGTCACGGGCAGGCTCTGGCCGGCTGCGGTAGCAGCCCAGGCGGCCACGAGGTTGGCCGTTTGGAAACGCATTTTGACTCTCGAGATGTGGCAATTCAAAACACGGTGGGTGCTAATGGTCTTGCGAGACTGCTGCTACTGCATGTGGGAGCCAAAACGGGTTTATTAATCCAGCAATAGATCCTGGGCGCTTCGTCCCCTTGAACCGTCGCACACCTCCACGTTGATACCCAGGCCCACATGGTCGTCAGCAGAGTAGAGGTGAGCTGAATTTCTGATTCGTTGATTCGTTAGAGTTCCAGATGGGACCTGAGTGGAGGCTGACTATGGTACGATGGACCAAAGGGATCTCACGGGGTAGTTTTTGCATCGCATGGCATAGCCTCTTCCGGTTACCCCTATTTGGCATCGGGCAAGTAGCCCCCGACCGTTTAGCTCGAGCTCATTCATCATAGTGGGTCAGAGGCACAACAAGAGAGCAAAAGGCAAAGGGTTCACGCCCTCAACGCTGACTGACCTGCGGATGACTCGGCGTCCGGGCCGGGCCGAAGGATCAAGGGGTGACATTAAAAGGATCGCGGAGTGACATCTCAGTGGATCGTGGGGTGCCATCTGGTGGATCGAGGGGGTGAACCTGGTGTGGATGCAGTTTGCTCCGTAGATCGACCTTGGCCCAATCCACATTAGACCCACGGGCCGACCCGATGGGTCGAGGGGTGAGATCGAGTGGATCGTTCCTCTGCGCCCTCCGCCATTGAAGTACTCGGTACTCCGTTGTAGTCTGTGACACGTCAACTGGGAATGCCCTCTTTGACTGGATCCAGGACAATCGGCTCCGCACCAATGACCTTCCATTTTAGTATCACGTTTGCAAACTTTTGACTTTGTTCCTGATGCACACTCTATTGTAAATGCCGCAGGTAAGCATTCACCAACCTTGCCGACGAGGCCAATTAATGCGGACGCGGAAGTTATATGGCATTCTTTACGTAATTTACGGAAGCGGAAGTCTGACATCCGCGTTTACTTCCGCGTCTACTTCCGCTTCATGGAGAGGGTATTGAGCATCGGGAGTCGGCGATTTGTTTCATGGCCGGATGATCATAACTCTCGGGGTTAATGATTACATCTGATCGGTCGTACGAGAAAACCGGTTTCATTCCTCCTTGATGGATCATTTTCTCAACATGGTTCATCATAATGGCCCTCGGAGTTCAGCGAGTATCTGCCTAGGGCAGCGGCTAAGCCACCATTCAGGCTGCCGGGTGCGATATCGGGGTTGTATTATAGCGCAGACAGACACTATCCACAACCTTATATAGACATTCCGTATGAATTAATCTTCTGTGACGCAGGGTTTCTGAAATTCCTTTTTTCCAATATCCTCACTGTCATTATTATCACCTACTAAAATGCCCTCTGCTACTACAGCTACCCCTTACCAGGGAAAGTTTCGCTACCTGGACCGAGGGGCTAAGCCAGAGGGAAGCAAAGAAGCCTATCTGCTGCCCCCTCTCTCCGCCTTTAATGATGTTCGTACCCTGCCTCTCACGGACATGAAGTCCTCGCTGGACCTTGGAGACGAGTCCCCATACAAGCTCTCTGTCCACGGCTTCACCGCTCGCCGCCACCACTCGGCCCTGCACTCGGCCCCGTACGACCGTGCAAGCTGGAACAATGAAAAGCTTCTGCGTGAAATCTATTTCCCAGAAGTGGAGGAGTTTGTTCAAAAAGTGACGGGATGCAAGAAGGTGATCGTATCCGCCGCAGTGGTTCGCAACCAGCTGTACAGCGAGAGCGATCCATCTTCTGCTCCACCCGCAGAGGAAAACGGGGAAACCCCAGACCAGGGTGAGGAACCACAGCCGTTTCCACCTATCGTTGGAAATACGCCAAAGGACGGCATTTGCCCTGCACCCAAGGTCCATTGTGACTTGACCCCCAGGGGTGCAAGGTACCACATTCGCAAGTACCACAACATAGTGACTTCGGCAGCCGAGAAGGTAATCGAGGCTGAGAACAAGCTGCTGGAATCTGGTGTCCAGTGGGAGGACCTCAAGGACCATTATGGAGGAAAGAAGGCGGGCGAGGATGGCATTCCCCGATTCGCGCTCTTCTCCATCTGGCGGCCTCTGACAACCGTCTACCGCGACCCTCTTGCCTTGTCTTCTTGTGCATCATTCCCCGAGTCTGATTATGCTCCTTCTGACCAGCTTGAGCCTGTGGATCACAGCATTCCCGCTCGCCTGTCCCGGATCATTGATCCCGATGTCCCCAGCCAAGAGGTTAAGGAGGTTACAGCCCACCAGGATAAGGAAACATTCAAGTCTCAGGGCTACCTTGCTTACGGACCACGAGATGAGGAGCAAACATCGCACGCATGGCACTTTGTTTCACAGCAAGAGCCTACTGATGTTTTGGTTATCCAGTTGTTTGACAACCAGTTGGAGTCGTATGCCAGAGCACCAAAGGAGGGATCTGATGAGAAGTCTGATCTGGGAGTTGGTGGAGTCATTCACAGTGCATTCGAGTTGGTTGACCAGGATGAAAATGCCGAAGCTCGTCAAAGTATCGAGGTCAGATGTGCAGCATTTTGGTAAAAAGTTCCAAAATCCAAATTTGCTTGGCCCTTTGGTCTCTATTTAGTCCCACATGGCTAGAGAGGTAGTTCGGACGATGAAGCAATGAATCAATAAAAATTCCGACCATCATTACCCTTGAGTCATTTAGGCTTTCTCACCCTGTCTTGGCGCAAAGACCAATCCCGCAATTGCCCCACTATTGAGGACAGTCCAAGACCGCACTAGATGCAATGGCAAAGCGTCATAAAGGTTAGTTCAAGGTGATGGTAATTAATACAAGTTGTTTCAATTCTTTTTTAGAAGGACAATTAATTTGAAGCAAAAATATATTCTTTTCTATCTGAATAATCACATATTCTATCAAGGTACTCTATATATACGGTGCCTTAACTCGATTGAGCACCAGCTGTTTTAACACCAAAGCGCTGTCCCAGAATAATGAACTGAGCAACAGTGATGGCGCGGCGAAGTGCCATGCCTTCCTGCTTGTTGAACGCCCCATCCAGGGCTTCTTCTGTGGCTTTCCAATCCACAAAGCCCAACTTTTCCACATTTTCCTTGGTGACCAGCTGTGTGATCTTTTGGTGCAGGGGTCCACCCGGCCAGAACCTTCTGGGGCCCATGTAGGCCTTCTTGCTCATATTGTAAATCTCGTCGGTGACGTAGGGGCGCACGGCCTCTCGAAGAATATGCTTCTCACGCCAAGACTTCTCCTTGACATTGTACTTCATCTTGAGACTCGGGGGCACGTTGTTGACGTATTCCGTCAGGTGGTGGTCAAGGAAGGGGCAGCGGCTTTCGACCTGGTTGACCATGTCAACGTTGTCGCCGTTGTACCTCAGGATAAAGTGGGGCAAAAAGGACTTGACGAAGTGGTATAGGCCAGTGTGAACAGGGTGCCACTTGTTGATGATCTTATCACGGACACGTCCATCATAACCCTGGACGAGACTGGTCTCGGGAATGGCCTCTCCGTAAGACTCTGTCCAATCGGAGAATGGCAGATTGCCAACTCTGGCGATGGGGCTAGTGACGTAACTGTTGTTGAACATGCGTCGTGTCGAAGCTGGAACATTCTTGCTGTACTCGCCGAAAATACCATATGTGCCTTCCTTAATGGCCTTCTCCAATGCTGGCTGGCGGTCTTCCTCAGCAATCTGGAGCGCGGGCCATGAGTGGTCGATTTCGCTAAGCGAATCAGCCCGGAATGCATCATAGCCTCCGAAATGTTCATCAGAGCCCTCGCCTGCAAGAATATTAGAGATGCAAATTCAAACAACAGAATCAGGCTTCTTGTAAGGAGTGGCTTACCAGTGATGACGACTTTGATACCCTGAGCGTGCACGGCTTCTGAAAGTGCCAATCGACCCATTCCGTTGAGATCGGGAAGAGGAACCTCGCTGTGCCAAACAGTATCCTCAAAGCGGGCTGCGAGAGCCTCTTCGTCCATTTTAACCAACTGAATATCGACACCCAACCACTTGGCAGTACGCATAGCGACGTCTGAAACTTGTTAGCAATGAATTGCGCTATGCACGGTAATAGGTGGACACACTCGACTCATCTGCACCGCTGTCCTCATCGAACTGAACAGTGAAGCACTTCATGTTTGAGGGAATCGAGTTGGTCTCGTTACCCAACTGGGTACCCTCTTTAATAAGGTGGGCCACCATTCCAGCAACGGACGACGAGTCGATTCCACCACTGAGGTAGATGGCAACAGGAACATCTGCCTTGAGTCTGATTCTCACAGCCTCTAGAAGACGCTTTCTAACTCCCTCAACGATTTCCTCTTCAGATCGCAGGTCAAGGGTACGCTTAAAAAACAAATGTCAGCAAATATTAGCGCGCCAGGTGGTCAAGGCTCCTTACCTTATCAGGAAACTCAAGATCCCAGTAGGAGTGTTGCTCTTCCTTCTCATTGGGTCGGCATGTCAGATAATGCCCAGGGAGAACCTATAATGTGTTAAAGATGCACATAATTTTAAAACGTAGTTGAGATGAACCCACTCTGTATACGCCCTTGAAGAAAGTGGTCGAATCAACTCTCCAGCTTTGGTCTCGCAATGAGGCAACATTCCACTCAGGCTTTAATCCAAAGGCAAGGAAGGACTTGACCTCTGTAGCCACCAACAACTTGCCGTTAACCACTGTGTAATAAAGCGACTTAATTCCATATCGGTCCCTGGCCGCGATAAGTTTCTGGCGTTTTCCGTCCCAAAGGACAAAGGCAAACTCTCCTCTCAAGTGAGAAATGAAGGAGAGACCATAATGCTTGTACAAGGCAATAACAATTTCAGAGTCACTGTTTCCAACGAACTTGAATTCGCTGGCCAGTTGCTCTCGGTAACGCTCATAATCATACAGCTCACCATTCACGACGGCATGAATGTCAGCATCTTCATCGTGAAAGGGCTGGTTGCCGCTAGGGCTAAGGTCAATGATCGACAAGCGAACATGACCAAGGCCTGTCGAGAAGATTCGGTTATCTATCCATGTCCAAAAACTAACAGGGAATGATGAGACCTACCAACTTTGTGGTCATCACTGTACCAACGCCCGCGAGCATCGGGGCCACGATGAGCGATAGCCTCGAGACTGTTCTCTAATTCGGTTTCCACATGCTGGGCATTTGAGCAAGCCTCTGCATTGTGGCACAAGAACGAACTTAGTCCACACATGTTTATCCGAGTTTAGAGTAAAGATGATGATAAAACTCAGCAACGAAGACAAATTTGCCTGGTATTCACTAGTATCGTGGAATTACTTTATGTTCCGCATAATCTGTGTTACCATCGGAAGCGCTAGTCGGAACCGATGTCGGTCGGAGTCGGCGGTTTCGTGCGGCACCCATTAATTCCCTGTCTAGGAAGGCCAATGTACGCGTTCGCAAAAAGAGTTGTGTAATAGGTATCAGCATGGCCATGCCGGTGGATCATCCGTCATAGTGATGTTGATCTGGGTGAGACCTAGAGTTAACTAGGGCCGGAATTAAGGTGACCAGGATGCAAGGTGACAGGGGGGAGGGGCGTGCGGCAACACCATGCCGCCGGCATACACGAACAGTGGATCGCGAGTCAGACCCAAGGTTCCACGATGCCAATTCACCCTGGCACGAATCATGTGCGTGCCTTGTTTCGTTGACCCTGTCATCCTGTTGTGCTCCAGTCGCTTTGCCATGTTCGCTCTACCGTCTCCCAGCCACCCTAGCAAATGCCCGACACCCCGTTGCACCCCAGTCAACCCCATCAAAAGTCTGAACGCCCTGGCACCTTTGTACACTGTGCAAGGAAAATTAATCCTTGCCAATTCGCAAAGTTGCGGATCAGGGTCTGGCATACAGAGTAACCCTCTATGCATGTCTCGCAATGCAGCATCTACTCCACACGATAGGAGGCGGTGCGCCGGTCTGCTCGGGAGACAACGCAGGTATTGTATACCTGCCGTGCTTATGTGGGGTGTTCAAATCAATTCCCTCTATGGATGGAGTACGACGCACCCGCGCGAAAACGATTGAGTAGGCTGATAAATAGCAATGGGCATAAAGGATTGATGCTGATTATTACCCACGTGCTGAGATCTATCAACCTCTCTGCTTCGTGGTTAATCAAGCAAAAACAAAAACTCTATCTCAAAATTCAGTCTCCATGGCGGCCCCGTCGATATTGCCGTTGTTTGCCTCACGAACCGAGATTCGGTCGCCCTCTCCAGACAACGAAACACTATCCACGGTCAATGTTCCATGTACAGGCTTGAGCGGTAGATATCTTGCCAGCTGGCTACTTGACGAAGAAAAAAGTCATCTGGACCTTCTCCAGGCAGCATGGGCAACTGCACTTCGGAGTTATACTGGCTCCGACGATGTCCAGTTTAGAAGTCTGAACTCCACAAAGTATGTAGTCCGGGGTATCAGGCCTTGCTGAGTTGCGACTGACTGAGAAATGAAGAAGTTGTTATTGCCATGTTTCAGCTTCACGGCCTGTGCGAACCCTCTTCAGGATAAGCCATGTGGAGGTAGACAACGAAAATAGCACAGCTGGTCTGGGAGCCAACTCTGTTGTCTACGTTAATGAAGCTCATGAAGATAAATATAATGCGAGACTTCGCGATGTCGGAGAGGTAATTACTTTATTCACAGGCAGAAACGAAAAGACGTGTCTTAATACTGACAACTCCAACACAGTTTGATCTCGCCGTCTTTCTCTCGCAAGGGACAGAGACGGAATGCCCTGAGATTGGCATTCACCACAACCCCTCGGTCATCTCGGCCGACTTGGCCGCAATGATTGCAGCGACAGTGGCCAAGGCAACCGAGGAAATAATTTCCCACGTTGATGGTCTGATTAGTGATCTTGATATCTGCAGCGATGCAGACATCAACCGTCTATCCCAGTGGAATAGCGTATCAGATGATGAAGTATATGCTGCGCGATGTGTACACCACGCCATCTCCCAGACATGCGCCACACAACCAGACTCCATTGCCGTGGCGGCTTGGGATGGACAGTTTACCTATGCCGAGTTGGATAAACTCTCGTCGGCTTTGGCGGTGCGGCTTCAAGACCTTGGAGTCGGCCCAGAAATCTTCGTTCCCCTTATTTTTGATAAATCAAAATGGGCAGCCATTTCACTGCTAGGTGTCCTGAAAGCTGGTGGCGCCTATTTTTTCCTCAACCCTTCCCACCCAATAGAATACAGCCGAGGACTATGCTCGTCGCTGCGTCCTGAAATTACAGTATGCTCTCCAAAGTACAGCACACTCGCCAAATCCTTCGCTAGCGAGATTGTCACAGTTGGAGACGATCTTCTGGACTCATTATCTGCCGATAAAAGAACTACACAGCCGACAGCGGAAACAGGCACATCAAACGCCATGTACATCACTTTCACTTCGGGAACCACAGGTACGCCAAAGGGCATCATTACAGAGCATGCTGCGTTTCATGCCATGGCCATGGCCAATGGTAAAAACCTTCGAATCACCCCTGAGACGAGAATGTTGCAGTTTGCATCGTACACGTTCGATGTGAGCAACCGTGATATGCTGATCACGCTCATGTTTGGTGGACGCATCTGCATCCCCTCTGAGAGTGATCGTATTAATGACCTTTCTGGGTTCATTAACCGCCACTCCGTCACGTTAGCCAGCTTGACACCCTCTATGGCAAGTACGCTGTCTCCCGCGGCATGCCCAAGCATTCAAGGATTAGTTCTTGGAGGAGAGCCCATGGCAGATAGCCATATCGCTTCCTGGGCCAAGCACGTGCGGCTTTTCAATGCTTACGGAGTGAGTGAAAGCGCCGGAATAGCAGCTTTGGCATCAGATATCCAACCGGGCGCTTCCCCAGGAAACATCGGTTTTGGGTCCGGATCAAACCTGTGGGTCGTCACGGTTGACCAACCCGATAAATTGGCACCAATTGGCGCCCTAGGAGAATTGGTCATTGAAGGTCCATCTGTTGCACGTGGCTACATGGGCGATAAGCAGAAGACTGAGAAGCAGTTTACTTCAGATCCAGAGTTCAAGAAGAGAATCCATCAGCAATTTAGCGAAGATCACCCATGGAAGCGGGCCTTCAATACAGGTGATTTAGTTCGATACAATCTTGACGGATCGCTGAACTTTTTGGGAAGAAAAGATCATCAAATCAAGATCAACGGACAGCGGCTTGAACTGCCATCAATTGAGCATCATATAGGGGCATGCGCGGAAATTGCTGATTCCGGCTTTTCTCACATAGCCGTCGTTGCTGTCAAGAATGAGGCAAACGGTTCCACAAAGCTTCTCGCATTTCTGGCCCTGGACACGTCGAGAGGGCCAGATAGCTCGTCTGAGCTGTTGTCGAAGAAGTTGGAGGACAAGGAAGATCTGAAGACTACTGTCAAGCAGCATCTTCTGCAATACTTGCCTTCATTTATGGTTCCAGTGGACTTCACCTTCCTGCAACACATGCCGCTCACAACATCAGGCAAAATCAACAGGCTCCTCCTTCAGAAAACAGCTGCACAGGTTCTTCTTGATGACCAGAGGAGTGCGGTTGATGCATCTGGTTCAAATGGCACCCAAAAAGCAGCAACACCCAAGCAGAGACTTCTTGTCGAAGTTTGGGCCGAGATTCTGGGTATGAAGGATTCAAGCATCTCGCTGCAGGACGACTTTTTCCGACGTGGTGGAGACTCTATTTCGGCCATCAAAATGGCTGCCAGCCTCCGTGAGGTAGGCTTCGTCATCTCTGTATCTGATGTCTTCCGGTTTTCGACCTTGGAGGACATGGCGTCAGCACTAGCCAAGGACTTGGTGTCGTTGCCAGCAGCAGCGCCTGGGCCTTTCTCATTGATTGAGAACCGACAAACCATAATAGACGCGATTTTAGAAGAACCCGAGATGAATATTGACGACATCGAAGATGTATACCCATGTACACATATGCAGCAAGGGTTAATAGCTCTGACGGCGCAAAACTCCGGTGCATATATTGGCAGCTACACCTGGAAGCTGGCTAAAACGCTTGATGTGGAGAAATTTAGGGATGCATGGAAGGCAGCTTGGCTGCACAATCCAATTCTTCGCACCAGAGTCGTCCAAGTGCCGAACGGTATCTTCCAGGTCGTCCTGAAGACTGATATGCCGTGGAAAGCGGTCACTGATGTCACGGACGAGAAAGAATTGGTTGAGATTGATATCAACCAAGGTCCTCTTGTCCGCTTTTACCTCAGCAAGGAATCTTTCCGAGTAGACATTCATCATTGCTTATATGATGAATGGTCTCTTGACCTGATTGTTGCACAAGTTGAGCGTGCATACGCCGGAGAACCACTTCAGACGCAGCCATTCACTCCATTCGTTCGACACCTCCTTCGCGAACGTGATAATGCCAAGGAAGAATTTTGGCGTCAGGAATTCTCTGGCCTCGAGGCGGAGCATTTCCCAACCAGTGCTTCCAAGTCAACCAACGCGATCGAGAAGGTAGTACTGGAACATGCTGTGCAACTTGATGCCGGAATCTCTACCAAGTATACAATCTCATCCATCTTACGCCTTGCATGGGCTATTGTTCTATGGCACCAGACTGGCAGCGAAGACGTCGTGTTTGGAGCCACCGTTAGTGGTCGAAACGCGAATGTTGATGGAATTGATCAGCTCAGCGGGCCGACCCTGGCCACACTACCTGTGCGCATTAAACTTCCAACAAGTCGACCTATCCAAGAGGGTCTATCACAGGTTCAGGGACAATTCGTTAACATGATGGCTCATGAACAAACTGGATTGACATGTATCCGACAAGCTGGTAGGGAGGCTGCTGAGGCATGTAACTTCCAGAACCTGCTCGTCGTACAGCCCTATGAACAAAAGTCCACATCTGTCATATTTGAGACATCAGCCAACTCAGCCTCTTCTGAAAACGCAAAGGCTTTTGCCAGCTACCCCATGGTGTTGACATGTCGTCCTGAAGAGAGTGGAGTTACCTTGAGAGCTGCATTTGACCCTTCTTATCTGGCACCTGCTGCCGGACAAAGCATTCTCAAACAGATGTCACACATTATCCAGCAGCTTGTGAAGGCTGACACCACGAGCATTGCTGACGTTAGCCTGGTGCCTCCGGAGGACATGGCCATGTTGAGAGAATGGAATCATGTGCTCCCTGATGGTGCGGACACATGCATTCATGACCGCATTCGTCAATTATGCATTGCTCAACCCGAGGCACTGGCCATTCACTCGCCTGACTTGAATCTTACATATGCACAGCTTGAGAATTATTCCAATGAATTTGCGCTTCATTTGATAAACTCGGGCGTCAAGCAGGGCGGCTTTGTGCCCCTCTTGCTAGAGAGGTCTCCTTGGGTTCCAGTTATCATGCTGGCAGTGTTGAAGCTTGGCGGTACCTTTGTGCTTCTGGACCTTTCGCACCCTATCCAAAGGTTGCGAACCATGTGTTCTATGATTGATGCCAAGGTTGTTGTTACTTTCCAGGAGCACACCGATATCAGTGACAATCTTGAACTTCCGGTCATTATCTTCGACCGCAAGGGCCGCGTGGAGAACCTGAATGGATATGTGATCGCTTCTGAGCCAGAGTTGCCGACTGTGGTTGCCTCTCTGGATGCTCCAGCAGGCGTCGTCTTCAGTTCAGGTTCTACTGGACTGCCCAAGGGTATTGTGCTTCCGCACCGCGCCATCGCTACAAGTGCAGCCGTCATGCGCGAACATGGAGGGCTTTCCTCCAGCAGCCGCGTCTTCCACTTTGCCTCCTTTGCGTTCGACATTAGCATCGGTGAGATTCTATTCACCCTGGCAGCTGGAGCATGTGTCTGTGTGCCTTATGAGGAGGAGCGAAAGGGAAACCCGGCAAAGGCAGCAGGTGACCTCAAGGTCACTTGGGCACTATTGACTCCCTCTGTGATTAATCTCTTCGAGCCATCAGATGTTCCCACTTTGGAAACCCTGGGATCAGCTGGTGAACCTATGACCCAGCACATTCTAGATGTCTGGGCTAACAAGGTGAATCTATATGGCATGTACGCACCGGCAGAGTGTACTGTTATTTCTCACATCGGGCGAATTTGGCCTGACACTCACTGTACCAACGTTGGTCGAAGCCCTGGAGCGGCTTCCTGGGTAACTGACCCATCCAACCACAACCGACTGGTCCCTATCGGTACCATCGGTGAGCTGCTAGTCGAAGGTGCCGTGGTTTCTTCTGGATACCTCAAGGACAAGGAGAAGACAGATGCAGTCTTCATCACCAACCCGTCCTGGCTTCCCGAGTTCCGTTCTCACTCCGGCAGGATATACAAAACGGGAGACCTGGTCAGACAGACAGCCGATGGCTCATTCGAGTTTGTCGGAAGAAAGGATGATCAGGTGAAGTTGCACGGACAGAGACTCGAGGTGGGAGAAGTCGAGCATTCCATTACCTCTGTGTGCACAGCCGTCAGAACTGCTGCCGTCGAGTGTATCAAAATTGCGGAACAGAACAACAGAGCGTCGCTAGTTGCATTTATTTGTCCCCAAACTGATGGAGAATTCGGAGAGCTTCTGAGCGATGAATCATCTGAGGCCGGTGGTTTGAAGCTGGTTGGGTCCCCAACTGACCACTTTTACACAACTATTGAGTCATTGGAAGCATCCCTAAAGGAGATACTTCCTTCATACATGGTTCCATCCTTCTTTGTACCGCTGGCCGATGTTCCTCTCAGCTTGTCAGGCAAAGTCAATCGACGTCTGCTAAGAGACCAATCCAAAGCTTGGCCGTTGAAGAGATTGGAACAATACCAATTGAGAAGCAGGACAGTCGTTGCTGAAGAAGTTCCCATCACCGAGCATGGCCGGGTAATTCAGGAAATTGTCGGTCAAGCCCTCAATATGGATCCGAAATCGATCCCCATGAACAGCAACTTTTTCGGCATTGGTGGAGACTCGATTTCGGCCATGCAGGTTTCCATGTTTGCACGACGCAAGGGAATCCAACTGAGCGTCGCAGATATATTCACACAACAAATCCTCTCTAAAATAGCCTCGGTGTGTGACGCAGAGAGCGGAGATGCCAGCCAAGCGTCATCTGGGCCAGCCAAGAGCTCTTCGCACCATTGCGAAATTCCTCGTGAGAAGCTCCCCAGCCAGGTACCTCAGGAAGTCATCGACAACATGGTGGAAGCTTTGCCCGCCACTGAGTTCCAAACAATGACACTCTACAACTTCTACAGTCGATACCTATGGATCACACTGCCTGAAGGAGTCAACCAAGAGCAGCTCAAGAACGCATGCGATCAGCTTGTCCAGAAGCATTCCAGCTTGCGCACAGTCTTTTACACAAATGATGACAAGTCTGTCATTCAGATCACCTTGCGAAAAATCCCCATCGACTTTGTTCATTATTCAGATATTGAAGACCACGAAAAGCATTTCGCTGAGGATTCTCTTGCCATGGGAGTGCCTGTTAATGGCACACCAGGATTCCAGGTGCAGCTCGTGACCTTGAAGAACTCAAAGATGTATCTGGCTCTTCGATTACCTCACCCCCTCTTTGATGGGCTTTCGCTCGACACTCTTTGCGGGGATCTCAGCTCTGCATACAGCGGAAGCCCGTCTCCACCTTGTGGCCAGTTCTCGGACCACATCCGAGAGGTGTGGAACAGAAGGACGCCGGAAACCTACAACATCTGGAGAGAAGCGCTGGGAGGCGCACCAATGACTAGCATGAACAGCAAGTTCTTGAGCAACTGGAGTGCAAAGGAGACTGTTGCGGACTCAGAAAAGCCCATTGGAGTGACAGCAAGAGCAGAGACTTTGCCAATCTCTCCCCCGCAGGGTATTACACTAGCAACATTAGTCAAACTCGCTTGGGCAATCACTCTCTCCAAGTTATTTGCTCCCAACCAACAAGAAAATGGAGACAAGGAGGGCTTGAACGATGTTGTCTTTGGACAGGTCGTCCATGGTCGAGACCTTGGAATCCCCAACGAAGAGCGCATCGTCGGTCCATGCATCAACATCATCCCTGTGCGAGTTCACTTCCCTCAGGGATCAAGCAAGCTCGACCTGCTTAGCCAGGTCCAGGAGCAACACATCAAGACCATGCCTGTTGAGAATCTTGGGCTGGGCGAAATCGCTCGCAACTGCACATCATGGCAGCCCGGAACCAAATTCGGCGGTTTTGTGAGGTTCCAAAACTTCACCAACAATGACGATTCGACTTGCAGCTTTGATGGGCACAGCTGCGAAACGGGTCTATACAGTCTTCCGAACCAGCCAGCTCGCACAGCCAATGTGCTTGTTGTGCCGTATGGGTCCGCGATCAGCATCACCATGACGATATCCAATCAAGAATTGGACCAAGAGGCTGCGGATTATGTTGTTGGGTACTTTAGTGACGTTATCGAAAGCCTGGCAAAGGAAGAGGCAGTCTGTGAATATCTTGTGTAAATAGTTTTGATTTTCTTTATTCATGTTAAAAGGGTAAAACACACGAGCGGAGAAATTTTAGGGTATTGATAAATCGTTTTTGCAACCTCTTTATGAACCTATCCAGTGTATCCCAGGCCTATTGACATGTGAACAGCCAACGGACTCTCAGCAGGTGCCACTTGCAATTCATTCTAATTATTCTTGGGGCACAAAATCTATCAGGATTTCTCAATCTTAAATCACAGTCTGTTTCCTTTTCAAACGATGGATTTATTTTTACGTCTTTGGAATTTTTTCTCATAATTGTGCGCCTTTCTTTTTAACCTCATGCTAGCTACCGAAGCAGTTTGTCCTTCTCAACCCATTCCAAAATCCTCGCAACAGCTGCTTCGCCATCGTGGGACGCATCAATGTTCTTCATGCCACTTCCAGGCTCGGGTAGAACAGAATAGGCTGGGTCGTTTATATCCATGAACGACCGAGCAAGGTTTTCATCCATCTCTGGGTGACCTTGGAAAGTGATCATCTGGTTATTTTTTGACAAGAGAATTTCATTGTCAGGAGACAGGCAAGACAGGTGAGGGCCAATGTCATCAACAACAATTTTGTGGTTTTTGTGAATGTCCTATAGGAGTTAGTCGAGATCCAAGATTTGCAGTTTATGCAGCACTTACGAGTGATTTAGCATTGAAAAATGTTGCACCAACGGGTGTCAACGGAAGAGTCGCAATGCCAAACTGGGATGTGAGTTAGCTTGAGGCATTTTTATCTTCATACACAACTCTTACGCAAAGCCTATTCTTGTATTCCCCTAGAGAGCCCTCAAGTGCCAGCGCAATTGCTTGATGACCCCAGCAAATGCCCAGAAGCTTGGACTTTGCCGGGTGTGTGATAGCAGCTCTGATGTAATCCAAAGTATCAGTTACCCACGAAGGCTTCTCATCTTGTAACAGATTAAAGGGCCCGCCGGTGAGGATAACTAAATCATAGATGTTCAGATCGGGGAATTCTTCGCCATCGATCGGTGCGTGGACTTTAATCTCGGCATTAGGTCTCAACTTTTGAACAAGCTTCGAGATATTCTCAATCATTAACTCGCCGCCAGCTTCTGCCCTTGAATAATTCTGCAGAATAGCGAGATGAAGGTTAGATTGAGCCATGATGGGGAAGGAAATCAGACAGTCTGGCGTGTTGAGCTGGGCATTGGTGAATAAGAGGAGTGGCCAGCCAATTTAACGGCGAGCGTAGGCCACGGCGGAATGCCGATGGACCCCCGGCAAACTGGATTACAGCGGGGGTCGAGAGGTCTCCAGCCTGTGGGTGTACTGTATACAACCCGCTGGGGCGTGCCTTGGTGACCAGGACAAGGGTAAGGGCTCAGTAGATGCTGACAGGGGTGGCCTCAGTGAGCACACAGCAGGGGTTGACCTGCTGAGGGAAAAAGGCAACTACACTCCCTTGTTATTCAGCAGGGTAGTACCTAAGGAGCATCCGCCGGCGCTAGGCTGTTCCCGCCCACACAGATCACCTTGAGAAACGGGCGAGGGCTGGAGCAAAAACACAGTTGGTACCTCTTCCTAGTTTACAATGTGCGAACGCTCCGATTCTTAGGCCTCTGAGACGGTGCGAAAAATGCCAACTATAACAACCGTGGTCCAGATTAGCCTTTCATGTAAAGGCCATTGTGAAGCAACTTGAAGAGTTGAAACTCACCAATAAGACACGCGCGCAAAAAGACCTTTGAGTTCAAAGCATTCTCAACAGGAACATGAATTAGCGCCATATCTAGTGCCCACAATGCAGCAACGAGTTGCGTAAAGATTTGCATCGCATAACAGAAACATGGCAGGCAGAGCCAGCATCTCGGAATAAATTTCTGTTGGTTTTATTTGCCGGCATCCGAACTCTATCGCACAACTTATTCGCAGACACATTCTTGAATCACAACAAATGATGACACGAAATCTCGTCAAAGCGTCCCTTGTGCCCGACAATTTTCCGTCGGGGCCTGAAGAAGAAGCTATGACGTCATTCTCGCTTCGTGGATGCAGTTTGCAACCATTTGCGTTGGCAGGTTCATCTGCAGATCAACACCGCGCCGAAACGCCGAGACAGCTCCCAGCAGCCTTGTCCACCAGATGATTCTTCCTACTTGACGCTATTTCTCCCCGTCATCCAAGTCCGACACGGCGTTCGTTGGAGAATGCCCATCCCTCTCCTCAGTCTCCCGCCCGGAACGAGGAGCGCCTACGTGCTTGGCCAGCTTGAAGGAGAAACGATTGAGATACTCGGCGGCCACACCGTGCTGCGCATTCTTATATCGGACAGCGAGGCGGATGGCAGGCTTGCTGTCTGCCACGTCTCAGCCGCTCAGTCAGATGTCTGCAGCGTCTCTCCACAGCCTGAGGCATATAACGCAATCCTCGTGACAAAAGGATATGTAAGGGTGTCTGTCGGCGATAGGTGCCGGGAAATGTACCCAGGGGATTTCGTATATGTACCTCCTGTAAGAGATCAAACTCCGTGCTTCTCCGACCCAAAATACTCATCTGCATACTTTAACCCTGTAGGATACTGCCTACAGCTATCAGCCTCAGGCGCCCTACACCGAGTTTTTATCGGTTGCCGCACCAGGACATCTGCTTGAGTTTTTCCGAAAAATCGGGAAAGAATTCACGGGAATCCTGGTCCCGGACAGCCACAGCGATAACTCACTGCAGATTCCAATTACGGATTCCCCCATCTTCAGCCTTGAGCGCAATGCGACGCCACTAGAATCGTCTAGCTGGTTGGATACAGATACCGTACCAGCATCTCCAAGCCCATATTTCTTGCGGGCAAGTACAGGTCCCTGCTGGGCATTTGGCGGGGTAATATCGCGTCCACTGGTCAGAGCGACGCAATGCGATGGAAAGTTCTCCGCCGCCATCATGGAGTCGTCATCTTCATACCACATACGGCCTTTCTTCGATCGGTACATAAGCTTTACAAATGTCGATCACTGCTTTTACTTTTTGGAAGGAGAAGTCAAGATAAAACTGAAAGGCGACGCGGATTGGACATTGGCAAAAACCGGTCAAACTCTTGTCATCTCGGCCAGGCAGTTTTTCACCGTTGATGTCACTAGCAAGTTTGTGCGCATCATTGTCTTCACCAACGGAACCGGCATGGACGAGCTCATTCACAGGGCTGGGTACGAGTGCAAGACGCGTGTGCTCCCAAACTCGGTCGGAAATTGGGATGGATGGGATGAAGCACGTCTCAAGTCCGCATGCGCAGAAGTGGGGGCACAGATTGAATAAGTAATTAATGTAGTATTCTTGAAGTAATCTCGTTGTCCAAATACTCGCATGCACAAAGATTCATGATCCAATAGTTCTTTGCTCAACTGCCTGGTAGTGAGTGCCTAGGGTGTTTATGTGATGCCACTTCCAGAGCGTCAAACCTTAACACCAACGGCACAAATTGAAAGCAATGCCGCGTTCTAAAAATGGCATGAGCTCAACGCGGCGTATTAAATCTGCGCATAAGCAACACCGAAGAAGAGGGCAAGAGATTACAAAGTGTTGGGCTGAGACTAGTTGCGATTCGAAGGAAATTAGTAACGATAAACTTCTCTTGGTCTTGAGGGTTCATCTTCCACAATGATTTGAGAAGTGGAATACCCTGTGCGCAGGCCCAGCGGACATAATGGTCCTCGAAAATTACAGACTTTTTCTGCATTATCGCGCAAAAGAAGGAGCGTCCAGCAGGGCTATCAGCGAAGGTGGAATCATGCATCGCTGCCGGCCAGATCCCCGCACCTTGTAGCGGGGTATCAGTGTTGTTGAGCGACGATGAGATGTTGGTTGCAATCTGCCGAAGCATCTGTCGATGTTGCTGGCCAATATAGTAGTTGATCTCAACAAATCCATGACTAACTTCTTTGGACTCTTGTTTGGAGCGCTCCAGCAAGAAGTCATTTTTATTTGTTACCGGGAAGCAACCAGGTTTAGCAAACTCAGCCCATCGGCGAAAATATCTGCAGGACAAGACCTCGAAATGAAGTACTCCTTTGCGTCCCCGAGAAAGTTCGCGCTGGCTTAGCTGGAGCGGAGCAACGTCTGTTGGGCAGCCAGGGCGCTTGATCACCGATACCTTTTGTTTCAGGTCCCAACGAATTGGAACGTACTTGGCCATGATGTCGTCGACATCAGCAACAAGGTTAGAGATGGCACAAAGAAACCCGAGTGGTTTAGGCGATTGGGCTGCAGTTTCGTTTTTGAAATGTTCCACCAAAAATTGCAAGCGCTTTTCATACGCTTCATCGTCGTAGAGAGTGTGGTTTTGTCGCAAGACGCGAAGCCTAGTGGCTAGGAGGGCAGCAGAAATCATGTCTGGTTGGCCCAGGCCAGTCCACAGGTTTGCTTCGAGAGATCGCAAGATTAGAGTTCGGTGCTGTGTGTAATAGGACAACACAAGAGGGTCGGCTGATATAAAAGATCTGATATGTAAGGCCGAGTCGCACTCCTCCATGATTAACCCGAGCAGCTCGGGTGGAAATTTCTGAAACATGTTGGAAGAGGCCATGGTCTTGGTTGATGTGCTTTTGTGCGTAGGATGTCGAAAGTGGATGGAGGAGGCAAAATAGGTAAAAATCGAAATATACTGAGTGGTTTGGATTTATCGCTTAGATCTAAAGTTTGAAGATAAAATCCTTTATTGTAGTCTTCTACCTGGATGGTTCACCGTAAGGGTTCACCGGATCAAGAGCACATTTAATTTAGCGGAGCTAAAAAAAAAAAAAAGAAAAAAAGAAGAAAAAGGGAAAAGAAATTCATGATATTTCCCATTATCTACGCATTAATATGTGTTCAACTTTTAACGAAATTGATGCAGTCGGATCAGCATTGAAGGGCTTATGAAAGTTAGGCAGATCAATCGTAAAGACATAGGGTAGGTCACCGCGTTGCTTCATCTGTTGGCTAATTGCAAATCCAGCCAAGACTCGGCATTAGTAATAACGAGAAGAAAAAACCAATATCGCCTAAAGTTTGTTCTTCTCTAGTGGCGAGCGGCACGTTAGTTCGTCGTGTGAAATTCCCTGCATCGCACCAAGCTGGCGTCAAGCTGCTCATGGTTGCTCGTCGTCGTCGCATCTTGCAGCGGCCCGCTGCGGCAGGTCACAAGCGCCAACCTGGATTGGGTTACATCGGGGTTGCTCGGACGCGGGACCCAGTCTCCGATAGCGGATGAATCGATGAATGCAACCCCTCCTTCATAAATCTTGCGATACTCGATGCCGCGGATTGGGCGCGCTGAAGACAGATTTCGCTTTGACGGGCTCCACGGGTTTGCGGGACGGCAAGGGTAATTTGTGCAGTTTGTTAGCTAGCTAGCCCAACGACTTGGCGCGATGCTGGGCTGGCTCTCATGCATGGCTATGTTGTACGTGGACCGACCCGACCTCTCCCACACTACTGTAGCTCACCGTGTGTCGTTAATTTCTTCACGGGCGCGCCATGTCTCAGTCCAGCTCTGCTCCCGGGTCTTGCACTTGATGTCATGTTTTGCGAAGAAGTTTCGCCTGTGAGCGAAATTGCCGCTCTTGTAATACAGGCCTTATTTCACCGCCAGTTCAACGCCCTATTTATGACATGCACAGAGACGCGCCACACATTTCGCCATACCTGAGCCACATGGTGATCCACCGGCTGGGCCGAATCGGCGCCCGCCTCCTCGTTGAAAATTCCCAAGTCAAAAAAGTTCTTGCATAGAGATTGTTCAGCCAGCCTCTGCTTTCTGGCTTTTTTTGCCACCTTTGTCAATTTGAGACAACAAGACTAGAAAACAGGCCTAACCTGGCGCTACACCGACATTGTCTGTATCTAAAAATCCCACCATTTCCCTCCCTCCCCTCCCCCTGCTCTGCTCCGTGCCTCTCGCCTGCCTGCTTCCTTCATCTGCTAGCCACCGGTGAAAAAAAAAGAGAGCCAAAAAAACCCCCCCCCCAAAAAAAAAAAACTCCAACGGTCGCGGGGGACTAGAATCGCCATGGAGCAGCAGCCGCTACTCAGATCCGCACAAGAAGAGGATTTGCTTCTTCCTCCGACACCGATAGTCGAGAATCTTGATTTCGAGCCAAATGATCCCGAGAACCCGCGCAACTGGCCCAATGCCTTCAAGTGGTTGATTGTCCTGCTCCTCGCCTGCATGGCCTGCACAGTGTAAGGAACCCCAACCCACGTGCCCATACACGTCCGCCCGCAACAAGGCTAACCTTGCCTCTCTCTCTCTCTAGAACTTTCACTTGCATCTCCGTGGTCCCCATTGCCAACGAAATCATCACGGACCTCAACGGTGGCCAGCCCAGCTCCTCCGGGAGCGCCCTGCTGGTCACCATCTGGGAGCTCGGCGAAGCTGCTGGCCCGTTCCTCATCGCCCCCATGTCCGAGGTCTTTGGCCGCTACCCCGTTCTGAACGGCGCCAACCTGGTCTTCATCCTGGCGACCCTCTTTGCCGCCGTGTGCCAGAGCCCCCACCTGTTTATCGCCGCCCGAGCCCTCACAGGCCTGGCCGTCGCCGTCAACGTCCTGAACCCCGCCATCATCGGCGACCTGTTCCCCTCTGACCAGCGGGGATCCGCCATGAGCCTCGTCTCTTTGGCTCCACTGTTTGGCGGCGCCATAGGAGCCTCCGTCGGCGGCATCATTTCCCAGACGTACGGCTGGAGGGTCGTCGTGCTTATGGGCGCTGGCTTGGCTGCCCTGTGCTCGGTGCTCTTGCTGACCTGCTTCCGAGAGACTTACAAGACGGCCATTCTCAGCCGCAAAATTGCCGACATGCGCAAGAAATCCGGTGATGAACTGTTCAAGGAGCCAGCCGAGGGTTTCTCCGTCGCCCTGCACAAGACGTGGGTTTCTGTGTCCCGCCCAGTTGTGGTTTTGTGTGGCTCCAATGTCCTGCTCGCCATGTCGCTCTTTGGTGGTGTAGCTTTCGCCCACTTTTACCTCTTGTCCGTCACTGTGCCAGATATTGCCAAGAATGTTTATGGCCTTTCTCCTGCGCAGACAGGCACATCGTTCCTTGCTCTGAGTAAGTCTCGTCTGAACTGGGTACTGATCCACTACTAACAGGCTGCTAGGTTGTGGTTCCCTGATTTCCATCGTCATCTGCAACAGCACACTGGACAACATTTACAAGAAGCTTCGTGGCTCGAGCGAGGGCCACCCCGAGTATCGTCTGCCACTTGCCATCATCGGTGGCTTTTTGCTGCCCGTAGCCATCTCCCTTTACGGTTGGACAGCTCACTTCCGACTGCCTCTGTGGGCTTTCCTGGCTGCTTCGGGTCTGGTGAACGGCATTGTCCTAATCATCATCATTCCCCTTTCAGCCTATGTGGTCGATGCCTGCGGCATGTATTCTGCTTCTGCCATGACGGGAGTCATCGTCACACGATGTTTGATGGGTACATTCCTCCCGCTTGGCGCTGACCCTCTCATCAACCTGTTTGGTTACGGGTGGGGCATGAGCGTTTTTGGTGCGCTTTCGCTTTGCTTGGCCCCGATCCCAATTCTGGTCATGAGATATGGCAGGAAGTGGAGGCTGCAGTCGGAATTCACACGCGGGTTTTAGAAATCCTATATTTAATGATTAATGTCGAAAATGGCCGAAGAAATGAAGTATCAAGGTATACGCTGAACGTTTAAAAGGAGAAAAGTATTTGGATGCATTCTGGATGGAAATACATAATTGTTTGGTTTTTAGAATAGATTACCATGTTAATAGAGCGTGGCTGGATTAGTTATATATTATTTGCTCATACTCATTGAGTTTCTGGCTAAAGTCGACGGAGATCATGAAACAGTGCCACCTAGATCCGATATTGTTTTGTGGTAAATTCGTTTTGGCTCTAGTCGTGGAAAAGTACGTTATACAAAGTTTGTCGTCCCGTAAGTCGTGAGGAGTAGTAAGTTTCGTACCCAGCTCAGCTTCCTCGTGTAATTGAATACATGCTCCCTAATAGTTCACGTAGTCTCATTAATTAATCACTCTGTTCATCTATTTTATCTACACCTGAGTCCCTTGCTTACATGATTCCGAATCTCTTGCACTAGAGAATCTACGCCAAGTACACGAGAACCTGCCAAGCAACGGACGCAAAGCTGGAAGTGCTATGACTATGATTTGCGTTGAAACTTCCGTGGCACCCAGGGAATCTAAGACAGTTAGAAAATGGAGGGATCCAAGCAAAGGGATGATGGGATATTACAGGTTGTAAGTGAGAATAGACCCTTTACGATCAGGACAAATCGGACAACACTGACTATTATGGTCAGGACTCCGAGCAGCAAGATGCATATGAATGCCAATCTCTCCCTCCCTTGGAGAGCTTTGAGTCTTCTGAGCATCCCGAAAGGCAAGATAAATACTAAAATGGTGAGACTTAGCAAACGAATTACCGTGGGAACAAGATTACGGGGAGAACCTACCTAGCAATTCTGAAACCATACCAATAACCCAGTTGATATAGAAAGGTGCTTGCCTAGCCCAACGAGTGCATGTAGGCACCTTTGCCCTGATGATGAAAAATGTTAGTAATTCAGCAACCACAAAGTTGTGCTTTAGTGAGCGCTCACCAATTACGAGGCACGTCAATTCCACACCAAAAGACATCAATCAACGCGGACGTGACGAATGCACCCACAGTATACACCATGACACCATACATGCACTTTCGTAATTTCTCCTCAGTTATAGGAAACAACTCGTTATAGAACGCCAACAGACTGAATCGGGGAAAATAAAAGCACAGCTCGTATACAATAAGGGAAGCAAACTTCCACTGCCTCGCCTATTAGCTGTGTGCAAAAGGAAGAGGGGGAAAAGGGCACTCGCCTTTGCGAAGCTAGCAGTATAGTAAGTTGGCCAATCTACAAAGCCTTTTGCGAACGTGACGGTGTCCCCGACCGCCAGGCCGAGGAAGTTTAGAAGGGCTAGGATGAGGAAGACCTCAGATAGCCAAAAATTCCACATGCGACGCCGTGTGCGAACAGCGAGCCTGGCGGCAACAACGATGACGCAAAGAGTGAACAGGGTCCATTCTGTAGCCTAAAAGAAATACAGGTTACCTAAAGTACGACGGGTACCATCATCCGGGAATCAATCTTACGAGGAATCGCTGATACACCAATTGCATTGTTCCAGGTGACCAGGGACCCGGTCGCGCAGACCGCGGTGGTCCCTGTGTCTCCTAAATAATGCTTGAGGATTAATACTTGGTAAGCCAGATATATCGATGCTGGGGTTGGATGTTGCGAGATCCGCCGCGTAGTGCGATGAGGCCCGCGGCTCCATTTGATTTGGCCAGCAGCGGGGGAATCGGGATAGATCCTGCGGCGAAAAGGGGGGGTGCGGCGACTGGCGTTTTATATCTTGGCCGTACCGAGACTAAGCGTCATCTCAACGCCATGATTTGTCCGGGTTGGGAGATGGCGCATCAGTAAAAGGCAAAGACCAACACCACTACAGAGGGCTTATTTCGCTAGGTGCCGCGTGCAATGCGTGGCGGCAGTGGTAATGATGGAAGAGAGCCAGATTAGTTTTGATCGCGAATGTATTTCTTTGCTTGGGCGAGGTACAGAAATGCGGCGGAAATGAACGAAATAAGAGCACGAATTGAGATATTTCATGCCAGCACTGATGCATCCGTGTGGCCTTCGCCCAAGCCCAATTAGCCACGTTGGAATGACACGAGTCATGAAGGGCAAGCCATGGCTGTTTTTATTTCGGCCAACCAAACGCGTCAAAAATGTCGACTGCTTTTTGAAAAAGCCATGAGATAGGAAACCATTACTTGGAGCGTTGCACCAGAGGTCACTGGAAAGTGATAGTGATGATATACGGAGTGCTTCGCGGATGAAACCTGACTAAGAGAGACCGGATGGCCCAAAGCAGATGGCGCCATGGTCGCGCGAATTGCTCGGACCCACCCCCATCTCCTCTTCGCAATTGGACGCGTCGCTTTCAGACAGTCTCACCTCACCCAGCTAATGTCTCTAACATAGTGAGCAGGCCTAGCTCGTGGCTAATATTGTGCGGCCAGCTATAATACAAGTTATTGTTTGGAATAGACGCTCGTCCGAAACTCCCGAGGTCTCCAGGGCTGCGCGTGCCAGGTGGCATCATTGAGCAGCTCCGGCCCCAACAATTTTCGCATCGCTGCAACCAAAGTCAACGGCGCAGAAAATATATACAAAATGATTACACACCTTCTGCACCAGCTGTCCCAATTGTTCCCTCCGGCGCCCTCGTTTACCGAGGAGCATCTCCCAGATCTCAAGGGCAGGGTAAGCCATCCTATGCCGTGTGCGGTGTGGCTGGTCAGATGTGGCGCTAACTCTGTCTGTCCAGGTTTACCTCGTCACTGGTGCCAACACCGGCGTGGGCAAGGAACTGGCGCGGATCCTCTATTCTAAAAATGCAAGAGTGTGGATTGCCGCGCGCTCAGAAGAGAAGGCTGCAAAGGCCATCGATTACATCAAGGATGCTGTACGAGAGTCGGCTGGAGAGCTGCTCTTCCTGCACCTCGATCTTGCAGACCTCAAGTCGATTGCATCTGCAGCCGAGAAGTTTATCGCTCAAGAGTCTAAACTGCACGTCCTATTCAACAATGCAGGCCTGATGGACCCGCCAAAAGGTTCCACTACTGCTCAAGGCTATGAACTCCAACTCGGAGTCAACAATATCGGAACCTTTCTGTTCACCAAGCTGCTCACGCCAATGCTCGTCCAAACTGCAAAGGTCGAGGCCCCAGACACTGTCCGCGTTGTATGGGTGTCGTCCTCTGGGGCAGAGGCACCCTTGGTTCCTACCGGAGGGGTTGACATCAATGACATGCAAAATCGTTTGAAGAAGAACCCGTTTCAGTCTTACTGTCTGAGCAAGGCAGGCAATTATCTGCACGCTGTGGAAATGGCCAAAAGATTAAAAGAAGATGGCGTCATCAGCCTTCCACTCAATCCCGGAAACCTCAGATCAGAGCTTTGGAGAACCCAACCATCTTTCGTCTCTTGGTTTTTACATACTTTCTTTTTGCATGAACCAGTTTATGGCGCCTACACGGAGCTTTTCGCTGGCCTGTCGCCAGAAGTTACACTGAGCAAGTCTGGCTCATGGAGTAGGTGTCACCATCTTCATCGCTAATTTCCTAGGTCAATGCTAATTCTGTCCAGTTGGCCCATGGGGTCGATTTCTTCTTGTTCGTAAAGACTTTTTGCTGGCATCCAAGTCGAAAGAGGAGGGAGGTTATGGGACATCTCGTGAATTCTGGGAATGGACCGAAGCCGAGATCGAAAAACACCTGTAATTATGTATGTCCGCGGTGTAATTCAGCATATGAAGGGTGATTACTTAGGTGCAGATGTGGGAACCTTTGAGCGATAACCAATCCGAGCTGGACCACATCAAATTTCACGCAACATTTCATCGCTCACACAGCACCATTGTTCTTCTTGATGTTCGAAATGGCCAAATATTGCACCAAATATGTTCTTTGACTACCAAAACTCGAGAGTTCGAGAAACCTATGTCTGAATATACTCTGAAAACAGACCTTGAATGAGCTTGGCGCTCTTCTTCGGGTACCGCTGTGCATTGTTTGCGAAATCCACATATGTGACACCAAAGCGAACCTTGTAACCATCGCACCACTCGAAATTGTCCAAGAGACTCCAAGCCATGTACATCATGACATTTACACCGTCTTCGTTTCTTGCCTGAACAAGTTGATCAATGTGGTCTTTGTAAAACTTGCATCGAAAGTCATCCTCGAGTGCCGCCTCAATCGAAAGATCGCTTTCACCCTTGACACTTGTGCCATTTTCGGCGACGAAGATCTTGCAGTTGTATCTTTTGCTGATGAATTTGAGGAGTTTCCTGAAACCATCGGCGCTAGGCCGGAGCCAATGGCTGGCGGTCTCGGGACCAATGGGCTCGCCCTTGCTATTCTCTTGCAGAGCCTCGAGGTTCCCAAGAACATCGTCGAGGCTAGCTTCGGTCGTCTTATGCTTGGCAAAGACGGAAGTATAGTAATCCAATCCAAAGAAGTCGTTGCTTCCTATGACGAGAGCGCTCTCCTCTTTGGTCCAGACTGGGAGGC
Source organism: Calonectria hawksworthii (assembly GCA_020975415.1). Classification (NCBI taxonomy): domain Eukaryota; kingdom Fungi; phylum Ascomycota; class Sordariomycetes; order Hypocreales; family Nectriaceae; genus Calonectria; species Calonectria hawksworthii. The sequence continues at coordinate 695,125 of JAHXZK010000026.1, forward strand.
GCTCACCCAATTGCTTCTTCATGCTTGCGGGATAATCGCCAAAGTAGAGAGGATCAGCGAACCACTGGAAGTTGAATTCGCGAAATCGAACGCTAGCGGCTTCATCCTCTTGACATGAGCTATTCCAAGGATAAGCCCAAGATGCTAATGCAGTGTTAGAGGAGGTAGATGCACAGGATCAAGGGGCCATCAAGACTCACCATTCAATGTGATACCGATTTCACCGCCATGAAGTGGCTTGAATTCATCCCTGTAAATCTTCACAGCCGTTCCATGAGCAACCAAGAGGCTATGAGCAACGGTCCAGCATTCGCGGCTGCTGTCGCCCTCTTCTGAAATGGCGCGGTCGCTAGTTCTTCCAGGGGCAAAGAAGCCGGTGTTGTACCCAAAGACGGATACCACTTGAGGCTCTGTAAATGTCATCCAAATCTTGACAGCTGGGCTCATAGCTTTGAATAGAACACGCGCATAATTTGCGAAATCAGCCACAAACTCTGCTTTGTTCAGGGGACCGCCATATCTCTGGTGCAAGGCCTCAGGAAGATCCCACTGATAGAGAGTCACCACTGGCTGGATCCCGGCAGCGACCAGGTCGTTGGCAAAGTCAACATAATACTGCAGGCCTTTGTCGTTTATGGGATCGTTTCTGCCGCCTAGGGGTATGACTCTGGACCTTATGGGGCAACAGTTAGCAGATTGCAATGGGATAAAGTGGGAAACAAGCTCTTTGGCATACCAGCTGACAGAGAATCGATAGGCCTTGGCACCATAAGACTTTAGCAGCGCAATGTCCTCGGCCGTGCGATGATACGAATCACAAGCCACTTCTCCAGACGATCCGTCGGCAATTTTCCCTGGGATGCGACAAAAGGTATCCCAGATGGAAGGGGCTCGTCCATCCTCGTTCGTAGCTCCCTCGATCTGGTAGCTGGCAGTGCCAAAGCCCCAGATAAAGTCCTTAGGAAGCGTCATGGTGTGGATATTCTTCAGGTAATCAGTCGCAATATTTCATGTGAAATTGATTTAGATACTTGATGTGTTATTCTGTATCATCTCCCGATATTTATAAACGAGCGTCGGTGTTCGCGCCGTGCCGTGTTGTGCGGGCCTGCTGGATTGAGCGATTCCGCCACGGCTCCAGCAGCAGCTTCCGCGCGGGGAAATGAAGCTCGCCTTTTTTTTTTTTGCCTATTATTTTCCGAGCACTATGCAGATGTTTGAAGATGACACGGAGAGAAGTGCACACTCGAGTGGGCTGGCTCAATGGTGGTACATGCGCTAGTGCCAAAGGGAGAAATTCTCTCCACCGGAACGGCCAACGGTATCCCAAGCCACTGTGAGGAAAGCAGGAATCAATTAGTCAAAGTTTTGATCAACTCTCCTAGTTTCCCAATGCGTGATGCGTACCAATGAAAATTTCCCACGAGGATACCAAGACCCTTCCACCGGAGTTGGTTACTCAACGGAATAGAGGTCACGAGCCGTTTAGGAATTGCCTTTTACGGCAACCGTAACTCCAACGACTCATCCTTTATTCATCGTCTTTGCGAAATAAATTGACTTGCTCTGCATTAAGAAAGACTCCTATTCTCACCACCACCTCTTCGAAGTTGCATCACAGGCAGGCCCCCATCATCACCACCTCCGCCATCCGCAATTCAAACCAAATTCAACTTTGATAGATTATTACTGGATTAAGTGGATATTAGGTATATTAATTATGCCATATGCATTTCAATCATGTCTCAGGACAGTCTAGTGTATTTCTTCCTTGTCCAATTCATCACTCCACTCAACAACATCAAAGGAAAAGTGTTTGCCAAACTCATGCAAAGTGGGAACGATGATTTTGGCCAAAATGCCACATATTTCTATTTGCAATCATATCCATCTATCCGGGCGTGAGTAACTTTTTCAGCTCGGCGAAACGCACCGGCTTGGGGAGGAAGACATCGATGCCCGCTGATTTCGCGTCGCGCTGGGCATCGGCGCTCGCCAGGCCAGTCAGCGCCATGACTGTCGTGGGCTTCAGATTATGTTGACTTTCGTAGTCTCGTATTCTTTTCGTCGCTTCAATTCCATTCATTATCGGCATGCTAATGTCCATGAGGACATAGTCGAATCGTCCACGGCCGTGCTTGTTTTGCGAGTTAGGATCGTTGGCCTCCTCAAACTTGTCGACGGCTTCTTTCCCGTTCTCAGCCTCCTGGTATGAGAAGCCGCACTTCTTCATGAACATGACCAGCAGCTGCAGGTTGATCCTGTTGTCGTCGACAAGCAGAACGTGCAGTTTTGGCTTCTGTACCGGTGCATCCGGTGGCTTGGCTAGAATCGGGAAACTCATCTCTGAAGCAAGGGATGGCGTTTTGGGGTCAAGAGGTGGCGGGGATTGGGGCGGGGACAGTGCTTGCGGATCAGCGAGTGGTGTCGATGTTTCAGGCTGCCTGTAATGGTGTAATTCGCCTATCTCCTCGGTCTGTGATCCCATGTGTGCCATCCTAGCCACCTTTGCGGAGTGTGTCTCGGCATGAGTAGATGCAGACGACTGCACTCCATCTTCGGCTTGCTTGGACATGATCTCAACTCTCTTGAAACAGCTGCTCATAACTTTGGCTAGTTTTCTTGGTCCGCAGCTAAAATCGGGTTAGTCTAAAAAGTGCCAACGGGGCGTGGTATCTTACGGTTGTGGTACGATCTCAATAATGTCTGAAAACTTTGCCAGTATCTTCCTTTGGTTTTGCGAGACCCGTACAGCTTCTTCCACATTCATGCAAATCACGATGATAGGCGTCCTTCTGTGTTTAGCCTTATCGGGGTCACCAAAATGCTTTTCTAGAGTTTGTAAAGAAGGGGGTTCGGAGCATAAATATAAAGCTGTCCCTGCGGGGTTGCTCTCTCTTCTGACCTTGATATCGAACCAATCTGTGCAAGTTTCAACAAGGATTTCGTTTAGTTTGCGACATTGCTGATTGGTACGCAAAGAATCAGGTTCATCCAGGAGCACCATTCGAAGACCCTTAGTCTGCTCAGAAGCAGCAACAATAGCGTCATCGGGCTGTGGTGAAATCGGGTCTCTGGCCGGGGTCAAGCGGAGGCGCACATCAACCTCGGTTCCCTTTCCTTGTTGAGATTTGACCTCGAGTGTCCCCCCGAGCGAGTCAACGATTTGCTTGACGATGCTCAATCCAAGTCCGGTACCGGGTTGGAAAGAATCCTCCTGGCTGAACGGAACGAATAATCGGCTGCGCTGAAATTCCTCCGACATGCCCTTTCCAGTATCGACGACTCGTATCAGCGCATCCACCTTTGAACCGTCCGCACTCTCCTGAGCACGAAGCGAAACCAGGATAAATCCAGACGACGTGTATTTGAGGGAGTTGCCAAAAAGGTTCATGATAATTCTTCGCAAAGCTCCAGGTTGTGTTCTCACCAACCAGGATGCTCTTGGCGAAATGTCCAACAAGACGGAAACCGGAGCCTCAGTCTCATGGCTGCTGGTTTGGTCACTGCTAGGCATGGGTGGCTTCGGGTATCCAGTGCCAGGAAGTTTCCTGAATGTATGGCCAGCGGCAATTGCGTCAACCACTTCCTCAACAAGGATGCCGAGATCAACAGTGGCTGTCATGTTTAGACTCTCAAACGAGTCGGAAGAAAGGTTGATGAGTTTATTCTTATTCCCTCCTCGTCTCATGTGCAGGCGCCCAAGTCGGTTGATTTTGCTGTAGTCCAAGACATGGTTGATAGTCTCAAGCAGAGTTTTCCCGCACGTCGTAATTGAATTGATGAGGCCCGACTGGTAAGAATCTGTCCCAGTATCCCTCAAGAACTCGGCAGCTCCAAGGATTCCGTGCAGCGGGCTGCGCAGTTCGTGGCTCATGCTCGCGATGAAAGTCGTCTTCGCAGCTTCATTCTTCTGGGTGTTGATACGGCCCACTTCGCTCATGATACTGTTTCCAAAGGCTCTGAGATAGGACAAATCCTCGTCCAAATTCATCATGCGCCCCGTAACGGAGGTCCACAGAAAACATCCCCCGGCCAGTCGGTCCTCGGAATAGTCAAAAAGAGGTAAGAATACGACGGACTTGGCTCCCGGGATCTTCTTTAGGAGTTCCTTGTGATCCATTTTCGGTTTTCGGCGCCTTCCTGCGTCATGTGAGGCCTCCCCGGCGGTTCCGGCGAAGCTCACAGGCTCTCGGTCACTCGCGCTGTCATCTTCTGATGACACCCCAGCTCCTTCTTCGGTGAAGGAGAATGCCTTGCCTTTGGGGAATAGTGCATAGTACTTTTCTAGGGTGCCGAGGGACAAGGCCGTGTCTTGCTCAATGTCAGCGCGTGCACGCTCATCTGCCAAAGAATAGGCTAGGATCTTGCAGGGTCTCGTCGCAGGCGATGCATCGGAATCAGAGCTATCAACCCCAACACCCTCAGAGCCGGAAGTAACCGGCAGCGAAGTATCTTCTTCATCCGATGATTGGCGTCCGTCTGATCTAATGTCGCGAGTCACTGGTCTTGTATTTGCGCCCGTAGTCCCGAACAGCACGACGCCATCAGCCAATGTAGAGTGGCGCAGGATTTCAGACGCTCTTTGAAACATCATCGACAGCCCATCTGACTTTGGTTGGCTAGAATTCCTCTTGTGAGAAGGTGATCTTGAAGAGGGTCTCGAAGGGGTCCCATCTCCACTCCTGGACTCTAGGTCGCGAAAAAACGAGTTTGCTCTCGTGATTGTGCCTCTTCTTGATGACACAGTAATCTCAGGAGGGCGGACCGTGGAAGAAGCTCTTGAAAGCTCGGCTTTGACTGGAACTGGATCATCGCTCAGAGCAGAGCAACCCTCGATGAAGGCTGCTAATCCGCGGACGATGCGCTCGCCTTTGAACCTGTCAACACGATCTCGTGCCCATTCGAGGTGCTCCATGATGGCCTGGGAAACGCTCTGCATAAATTGAACCTCATCAATGTCCAAATTGTCTCGTGGTCGGTCATCAGATACCGCATAAGTGCCGATTTGGTGCCCGTTGCGCGAGACGATGGGAACACCGGCGTAAAATCGCACTCCTGGCTCTGATCGCACATACGGGCGCGTTTTGAAGCGCGAGTCGAGCCTGCAGTCAGAAACGACAAGGCCGGTTGTTGAGTAAGTCCTGCCATTTGCCTCGCCAGCTGTGATTGTGTTGGTGAAGCAGTGCTCGCAAATGGCATCTGGACGTGATAAGACTGTGGTTCCTACTACGAAACGCCCCAAATGTTAGCATCTTGGCCGCGCTAACGGATACTTGTCGCTCTACGCATCGCATCTCACGACGTCATTTCTGTTGCGCGCCGCTGACGATGTAGCCACCTAGGGCTTTAGATTGTTGGGCAAAAAAAAAATTATACGTACGCCACAAGTCGCTGTCTGAATTGTTGCTGTCGCCGGCATCCCCCTCCAGATCCGCAAGGCGAAGGTTGCGCGTGGCCTCTGCTAGAATGACTTGGGTCGAGGCGTCAATCAGCGACACCATGGCGCGCTTCACATTGAGGCGGAGGACGGCCAGCTGGGCAAAGGCCGTCAGGGCCTTGTCGCTGGACGCCTGGGGCTTGTAGCCCGTGTCCCGGAGGTCGGGCTGGGCGATGCTCTCGACATTGAGGGCGACGTTGAGCGGGGAGCCCCGGGCGACTTGCCAGCTCTGCAAGTACCGCTGCACCTCGCGATCTCGCTGCGGCTCGTGGGACCTCGACATTGAAAAGAAAAAGAGCGGTAAGGTTGCTGAGCCCGTCGCCGACGTGTGCCTGTCGCGACCATTTTGGCACCTTTTCTCAACGCCCCTCTTTTCCCGTTTGAGCTAGGCTTCGCCCCCTTCTTGCCTGCCATGACTTGTCGATCGCTTGATGTGTCCAGGAAAGCGTCCTCGAGCACCCAAGGACGCTATTCTAAGACAGAGCTCCACATGGCGGCTTGATGGTTGGCTGGACATGGGTTGAAAAAACAATAGCGCTGTGGGTCGCGGCTGTTGAAGCAGGGGCGATTTTCTCTCTCCCGGCAACTCTCGCGTGTCGATTACATCACGATTCTCGAGATTGCCACCTTTTACGGCATGGCATTTCGATGCAGCTAGAGGACGAGAGGAAACGGTGGAAATGAAGCGCATCAAATGCATGACAGCGCTGTCAAATCTGACGTGGTGGTGGAGATTGCCTTCGGTCACGAGGCAGAACCACCTACCAACGTGCGCCCAAGAATTTATGGACCGAATCGGATTGATTCAGATCCTCAAGATTCAGGGACGGGATCTCACTCCACACTCTTCACCCTCGAGTCACCCGGTTCTTCTGGAAACTGGTTTGCGGAGCCATTACCCCGATGCTAACGACGCTAGAGTCTAGTTAGCTGAGCGGCAACTAATTCCACTACGCCTAAGCAGGGAGGGGTCGAGTGTGGGAGGGTTGCAACAAAGACTGGAGCGGGTATAGTTAAAAATGTGGTGACCTAATACACCACCATGTAGACCTTGTTTCTCTGGATATCTTGTCATCGCAATCTGACTGCCGCATCAGCACTAGGAGCAGTGACTACCCTAGAACCCAGCAATCACCCTCCCAACCTGGAGACGTAGTGACTGATGAATGCTTAAAATCGGCGTAGAAAACTCACATTTTAATTTTTCATTAACCGACTATATACTTAAGATAAATAAGCTTTGCCACAGCGATAATACCTGATGTCTGCAAAAGTTCAGGCCTGGAAAGCTATTTACTAGGCATTGAGTTTCCAAACTAGCGAACTGTTGTCTTGTTACAAATAGTGAGGGAAAAAAGCCAGCAAATGCATGCTTACGCGAATGTAACACCTTTCATAGGCCACGTTTTCGGCACTTCAAGTTGTTCCGAAATAGCCAGCATTTCACAGCCTCATTTGCACTTTTGCGATGCCCAAATAGCGCTTACCCCGCGCGAAGGAACACCAAAACCCGAAAGAATAGCCTCAGCAAAAAACGATGGTCAAAAGAGAACGCTTCTTCTTCTATGCACCAACATGGGATTATCCGCCGGGTGGCCCGATCAAGCTGGGAAATGTCGTTACCTCCGTCAAGAAGCCTCATCGTCCTCTCTTCTGTTCGCCACCATTGGAAGACTCCGAAATCTCTCGGATTGAACAGACGAGCGTCGAATACACAATCAAAAAGTTTGGCATAGGAAGTTTCTCTGTCTTGACTAAATTTCTTGATCTAATTGGATTTGGTATCGACATCGGCGCCAAAATCGACAACAGGTAGGAGCTAGCTCGCTGTTCGAAGTTTGAACGTTATTGATGAAAATAGCTCTGAGGAAAAGTTCCGCTTTGAGACCCTCGAGACGATTCATTTTATCCCATCCATGTCCTATATCCAGAGTTGCATAGAAGACGATAAAGTACGCCGCTACCTAAAACTTGCTCGCTATCGCAAGCCCGTTTACGTCATCACGGGCCTCAAGGTTGTCACTGGGGCTCAAGCCAATATGAGAACATCTAGTACAATGAGCAGTACCGTCTCCATTGATATTGGCATAAACCCAGCCAGGAATGGCCCTGGCCTCAGCTCTAGAATGGGAAATGAAACAGAAATGAAATGCGCAAACACAAGTGACTTTGTGTTCGCGTTTCGCGTAAGTAAGGTGTATGTGAGCGAAGCAGACGGGCAGGTAACTAGTGAAGAGGAATACAGGAAGGGTGATATGCTTGATCATGAAATGGAAAAGATGAGCCAACCAAAGCTAGTTGTACTTCGAGTCGAGGAATCGAATCCACAGTCGGAAGGGTTTGACGAGGAGGAATTGGCAGAGGATGAAAATAGTGTCGTCTGTGCAATCCCCAGAGATGAAGGGATTGAGGATTGATAGATAAGTAGGAGACAAAGATTTTCATTCCGAGGGTAAGGGTATAAAACTACGATTTGAGGTTTCAAAAATATATGTATTTGAATGATGTCTGAATTCTCTATAATTTGAGAGCATTCATAATCTCGTAGTTGATTTCCTCCAAATCTCGGCCGAATAGATTATGTCTGGCCAGACTCAACTCAACGTAGTAATAACCGTCCCTAGGCCGGTAATCCCGCCCCCTCTCTGCGCATCTCTTTAGCAAGGCCTCCATGTGTTCTTTCCGTTTCAAAGCTGACGCTGCTTTGGGCGGGAGATGCAGCCGTGCATATTCGAGAAGGAAACCTGAGATACCTGCGATGATTGGTGTCGCATACGAAGTTCCAGATCTGTTCTCAATACAACCTGGGTTTTCCTCGTTGCAGAGTAACATTGGCCATGCTGATTGAACCGACTCGCCAACGGTTGCAATATTTAAAGAATTAGGCCTTGCTGTTGGACTAAAGCGTGAGGCGCTGCCATACGTGTCTGTTGAGTGTACACAGATAACATGCGGACTGCTGGCAGGATATGCTCGATCAAGTCGGGCACCATTGTTGCTAGCAGCGGCAAATATGAGGATTTTATTCTCGTAGGCATTGTCGATAGAAGCCTCTAATTCTTCGAAACCGTCGAAATCAGAGGATGGCCATCCAAATGACATTGATATGATGTCTACGCCCCATACGTTGGTTGCGTAGTCAATCGCCTGTATTTGTGAGCGATGGAGCGTTCGGATAACGAACTAATGGGGCGGGCGGGCGGGCGTGACTTACATTGGTCACAACCGTTGCGTTTGGTGTTGAGTTTTGGTCCGCCACTTTGATGACATAGAGGCCAGAATTTGGAGCGTAGTCAAGAATTAGACAGGCAGTGAAAGTGCCATGTCCATTCCTATCTACCACGGCCCTCTGGGACCGATCGAAACAATTGTAAGTTCCTTTCAGACTTCCATTGTGAACCTCAATATAATCATGTCCTTTATCTATGCCAGTGTCTAGAATTGCTATTTTGATGAATGGAAGGGGAGTGTCTGGAAGATGTTGATTGATGAATTTTTCATAAACTCGTTCATACTCGGATCTCCATTTTTCGTAGTTTCGGACACTGTAGATAGAAAGTTAAAATATAATTAGTCACTGAAGAAGAAAATTTTCTCACGTAGTTAGTGAGGTGACTCACCCAGATGCAAGAAGCTTGGTATCCACAGCTTCATCATCAAAGAACTGTGAGATCTTTTCGCCAATGACGAAAGTGGGCACGCAATCTTTCTTTTGGTCTGAATGAATGATGTTGGAATAATTTGGTGGGCAACGGTACGCAAGAGTTCGAAATTCGGAACTTGAATGGTTGAATGAAATTTGGGTGGTGGCGGATAATGAGGATGCGAGAGTCGGTGTGGTATTTGAAGCTTCTGAAATAGTGTGGAGGGACTGGCTGCACGGCTTAGGACTGTTCATCATCTCTCCCCAGTTCCCAAAGTCTATCTTCCTCGCGAGCGTATCAAGGCTTTCTATTTTTATTTGACTGAAGCCATCTGTGAGATGGATTTCCAATGGCCGAACCACTTCCTGATAGATGCGCAATCGGAGGGTTGCATCGTCAAGAGACTCTCGATTTTCGTCCTCCCACAAAGACACATCTAGACAGCTATCAATGGTCCTGAGAAGTAAAGAATCCTCAGGGATTTGAGATCGCCAACCTTCCTCATTTCCCTCTTCACAACCATTGAACACCTGGTCCACATCAATAAAGGTGATCCGGGAGCCAAGGTCATCGAGGAGAGGAACGTTGTGCATCTCGGCCAATTTCTTGAAAGGCTTGACAAAGTAAATCTCCATCAGGACCACAGCTAGAGAAATCAACACAGGGCACTTGTGGGTGGAAGATAGCTCGTCTAACTCATCAAAATCATCGCCTGCGACTCTTTCGAGGTCTGTTTGAAGGAACGGCCGCAAAGGAGTCTTGGATGCTGCAGTCTGAAAGAATTTGATGTTGGTAGATCCCCAATCTGACCTTAGCCAAGAGGTGCCATTCAAATGAAGAACAGTATAAGCCATGATGAGAGAAAGAATCCGCTTTGTCTTCTCTGTGAAGCTCTCCTGTCGTTCTTCGAAACATCGAGCAAGAGAAATGGGACGGGCCTCCTTGTGAACCCAGAAATTACTCTTCTCAACACCCATATCGAAGAGCTCGCCGTCATCGAGTTTTACTAGAAGGCGTTGCAGATTGTTTGATTTTGTCTTGGAAATCCATTCGCATAAGATTTCAACCTTCCTTTGCGGACGAGGAGCACCAGCTTTGGGATGTGACACTAGTTTGTCAGGTAGGTTAAATGACACAGTCCTCTGCTTGACTGTTTTAACTCGGACTTGATGCCAGCTCTGCTTCATGGATAGAAACATGTCGAGATCGAGCTCACTCGAAATACCCTTACCCGGACCTAATTTTCGACTTTGACCACGAATTGATTTGGGTTGAATTTTCTCACTCGTCTCGTCCTCATGTTTTCGGTAGGTTCCTAGTTCTAGTTTCGCACTGAAATCATGCTGGCTGGGACAAGAGCACCCTTTGCAATTGAAGAATGCCTCAAAAATGGATTGAGCAGTCTTCCATATTATGTGTGAGGGCTCACTGATATTTGAAGAAGAAGGGATGACCGGACGTTCTCTGGAAGATGCTTCCGGTTCTTGGCAAACCAAGCGGGCTGTACAGGTCGCAAGCCCCTGCTCTATAACTTTGCGTTCTTTCTCATCCTTCATAGGTTTCAACCATTTATTGATGAACTCGAGCTTCCTGCTGTCGTTTTGTTTTCGCACCTCGTCCCACTGAAGGTTGAGTATCCTGAGACGAAATTCTACTCTGAGTGGGTAAGAATAAACTTCCTGGATATTACTTTCTGGTATCAGGGATCCGAGGTGAGCCAGAGTCTCGATTACCAACTCATCGTGGAGTTGAGAGAAGCTATGCAGTGAGCATCTGAGATGATCTCGTAATAACAAGCAGTGAAGTCTCAAATGGCTGTAGAATATCTTGATTTCCCCTTCAACTTCATTTGTATAGGCAATTTCAGCCATTTGTAGCACTGCATCAGAAGTACCTAAGAGCAACTTGCTGTTCTCATTTTGGCCTTCGGGATTAATTGATGCAGCCATTTCTGGCATTTGGTTGCGCCAGAGCCGCCTCACATGTCAAATTGTGGTATCATCGCTATGGGTCGTAAGCAGCTTTCGGTATAGTAGAGGACAACGGTAAACTCACAACGGTGGCCGCACGATCCCCTCTGTTCTTTTACCCTCGATAAATTATTGATCAAGAGATTACGGTCGGACGGGACCAAACGTAAGCGTAGCATTTTCGTAAGTGAGGCTGAGCGGGGTAGGTATGGGTTGCAGGGCAGCCTGCATAACAACTTGACAAGATGCACTAACGTACCAATATTGCAAATCAGATATTTAGCTGTTGGATCCTATCTTCAAGTAGCTCATTAAAGCTTTACTGATATTCAACAGCTTCTTTCGTGCAGATTTCGACAAAGATGGTGTTTATCAATTCATTTTACCGTTTATCAATGGTATTACTTACTCGCCTTGTTATCCATTACAAGCTATCTGTTAGTATGATATTATTGGCGGAGTCAACCGATGATGATCCATCGCGGGGCTGGACAACTCTCTAGCTTAATTTCCTGCCTAGGCAACGTTGCCCAAGCCACCTGAATATTAAATCCTTCGGATATGCCATTTCCCCCATGCCTGACCTGGCGTTTCTTTTCTTAGCATGGCCCAAGAAGATAAAACCCTACAGTCGGAGGTGTTCCTTGTTGCTGCATCGGCTAACCAGTGCTTGGAACGTTTTCAACAATGCTTATATAGCGCGTCTTCGATACACACTCGAGAGCTATCAAAGGTCGAAGACCAGCTCGCTAAATTCTCTACCTGGGCTGCGGGAATTGGCGTATTTGCACCTGGGAGGGCATCCATGGACCACCGGCTCCGATACGCGCCGGAAGTCCAGAGTGTCGTGATAGGTCTGTTAGAGTCTCTGAGCTACCGAATTCGAACATGTGGGTACTTGACTCAACAAGCCGACTTCGGAATTTAGAAGCTAACCCAAGGAAAATAGGTACCAATGTTCTCACTGATTATTTAGCAACCAGCTCTCCAAGCCATACGGAACGCTTTCATAAATCTCTTGGAGATGTAGCGATTGAAGTTAGCAACCTGAACAAACTTTCAAATACAATTCGCAAAGCCGGGAAAGAGGTTCAAATCCTCAAAGCCAGCGAGTTTCACATAAAAGATGACGAAGGAAACAATATACAGCCATTTTTATTAAATCTATTTGAACACCATATCAACGATCGGTTTCCTAAGATTAACCAAACCATCTTGCAAAGACTTGCTCGCGCTATGCTGCTCCGACGAAAGAGGATTTTGTATCGAAGACACAGACAAGGCACGAATACCATTAAAATCCAAGAACAAATACCTAAAACCCCGGTTGCATTGCCATCTGAACTATCTGGATTCCTACAGGAGGCCCATGGCGCGGCCTATGAGACCATCAAGGCTGCCAATACCCCTTCACAGATCAAAAGCGCAACTACTTTGGACCCGAACAAGTTCAAAATATCTTCCCACAGTCCGTCTATTACATCTGCAAGCAAGACAATTGCCCTGAATAACCATGAGGCTCTTACCTTCCCAGCTGCGCCCGGTTTCTCGGCCAAAAAAAGGTATGAACGGCTAAAGAGCCAAGATCTGGCTGATCGTTTAAACGGAATTGAACTTGAGCCAGCCGGGTCGAATGAGAATTCGAGTTTTGATGAGATTTTACTCAGAGAAATAGGAGAGATAATTTGTCCATATTGCCTTTATGCTCTCCCAGCCCAAGAGGTTTTTGATGAGAAGAAATGGCAGTGAGTTCTCACTGATCTGGAGAACCATATTGAATTGATCCCAACTGACATCCCATTTCCCAGAAATCATGTCAAAAACGAACTAGATCCTTATATATGTCTGTCTGAGGATTGTGACCAGCCTGATGTGCTATATAGCCACAGTGAAGGCTGGATAAGCCACTTACGCGAACACTGCAAACGCTGGTACTGTTCCTCACATCGCGAACTGGGTGCATTTAATACCCAGGAAGAATATATGGAACATCTGCGAGAAGTACATGAAACTAAACTTAAAGACGCACAGCTTCGTGCCTTTGCAAAAGTCAGCACTCGATATACAGATCAGATATTTCAATCCTGCCCGCTGTGTCTTACAAGTGCGGCCGACGTGCAAGGTCGATTGGAAGATCATATCTCTGGCCACTTAAGATCCTTGGCTCTGAAGTCTCTTCCAGTCTATCTCGATGAAATATCAGATGACGGTGAAAGTGAAAGAGAAATCCCGGAGGTTTCCCGACCGCTTAGTAGGAGCACAATGAAAGATTTCGAAGATCTCCTACACATTCCTGGATGGGGAACTGGGGAGTTCTGGGAAGATCCGAATCCCCAAGTAGCAACAGCCATTTCTACAAATTTTCTTGGAAATGATCATGTAGATTTGGATTTGACTGACAATAAAACTAGGCTAAGCACTCAAACTATTGATAAGCTTATATTTCATAAATATCCCGAGACAAATGAATATGACCCCACAATCAACGCATTTCTTCAACAGAAAATGCAGAATCTGAAGGGGCTGGCAAGCAAAGGGAAAGGATTAGCCAATTCGAGGACTAAGCAAGAAATTGGCAATGTGTTGCGCGATGCCTTGGCTCATGTAACGGGTACACAGAGTGGCGAGGAACAGGTAGATCCGCGTAAGCATTGCATACATTTCTAGGGTGCATTAACTTACTTAATATTTGCTAGGGTATCGTGTCGAACCTTCTCACAAATTTCGACCTGGAGAGGTATTGTACAATCTCAGTTCCTATTTTATGTGTGCTGATGACGATTAGATTTTCAAGGTGCTTTGGTCTGAACCGCAACATAGTGAAAGGGAAGATAGGCTCTCGAAATCAAACCGAGACGAACATAGGGAAAGCCACGGTGGGCGTATCCTTGGAGAGTTCAGCCGATTCATCGTCGTAGCCAACTACCAAGGTTGCTGCATTTGCGTGTGAGTCAAGCTTACCTTCGGAATTAGCACTAGGCTAACAATCAATAGCCCTATCTTGACTTACGGCGGAAAAGGCTGCAATGAAGAAGGTGTTGAGCCTGGAACGCATGGCATTGTCAATGATGACGATCAAAAAGCAGGACTCCTTCCTAATGAACCAAAGCTTGGTTTTGCACCTATCAAGTGTCAGATGTACCATGATAGCGAAAAGCTAAGCAAGGCTTCTCGGGTCGATTACTCAAAGTTGATCACAGTCGAACATGACAACGTCAATGTCTTTTTCATCGGACATGTTATAGCTGCTGATTGGGTTATTGCCATTGACGCGGCTAATAAATGCCGGGATGATAAAGCGAACATCCCTAAAGGTTGTCATCCCGATCTAACACACATGTAAGTTTTATTAACTTTAACAGATACAAATGTGCGAGATGCTCAGAAAACGGACGACTTGCCACAGCCGAGCGACGCCAACGAGTTCAATAGGAGTTCAAATCTGCCCACCATTCCTTCACAAAAGGCTACGTTAACTCAGGATGGTACCCAATCAAAAAATACAGGCAGTCCTGTAGCGATAAAAAGAGAAACTGAAATTTTGTCTGGTAAAGACGAACCTGCTAAACAAGCTGCTATCAACTCGGCATTGGGCTATGGACCACGCGAGGTGCAGATTACAGGTGGCTCTAGGAAACCACGCAGACAGTATCTTTGGATATGGTATTGTTGCAGTTGTTCCCATGATTGGGTACTGCGTACAACACAATGCATCAATGATGGCCATGAACGGTGTCCCAACTGTAGGACCCAACCGATCCAAGTTTCGGTACATTCCCAACTTGTTATTTCCTACGTATTCCTTACTGACAGACATCGAATAGAAAAGCTGTAAGTAGGGGGAATATAAATAGGGATGCGAGTTTTGAAACACGAGTTTATGAGTAGTGTCTCACTGCAAGGCTGCGCTGCTGGCGTTGAATATCCTTTACATATTGGGTGTCGGGGTTAAGCGAGTAAACTTTCCCACTCAGCTTCCAATTGAATGAATTAGCTTTAAATGGTATTATATCTTACTTTTGTAGCTAAAAATAACTGTAGTTTACAATGCTTTAGTAATCACTCTTTCTGGAAGGACGCGCCGCCATTGTATGAGATAGCGTTCTATGCCTCAACTATTCAATCACTCCAACCCTGATAATGTATTCTTTTTTGGGAAGGGTGAGAATTGACCATTATTTTATCATTTATTCCAGGCTAAGAAAGTCAAGGAGCGAGCCTAAATTGCAGATCAGAGGACCAGGCCTTGGGTGTAGGCAAAAGTAAGTCACGGGGGTGATTGTGCAAGTTTTTTCGACCTAGCTATGAAATCAGTTAACTAGGCTTTCATATTATATTCCATTTGTCATCTTACCACTGAAATTGATTTTATTGAGACTACTCTTATCTTTTGACTGAGAAAATTTCATCGTTGTCTTCAGCGAGCATTAGTTCAGCTACTGTCAAGAGAAAATAGCTGCTATGTACCTTCAACGGAACGCTAATAACTCAAAACACCTCTATAATAGCCCAAAACTATCATGGAAGTTTGATTGCGGTAAATTGATTCGGCTTCTGGGAAACACAAAATTCTCAATCAGTATAGTCGCTCTGGATCATAATTTCAGCTGGACTTTCACTCCCTATTTTGGACTGGCTGTAGTAAGAATGATACTTGATAATGTGTAGTAGCGCCTCGTTTCTTAGACTAGAACAATACAGCGGTAGATACGTTCAAGGATTAAAAGAAAAGAAACCTATTCTGCTATCTTAGTCGTCCTCTTCCATTAACATCACTGCAGAATCCTCCACAGCACCAAAGCATCTTGGAGCCAATAGCTCGACAGTCTCATTGTTAGATAGACAGTCTGTGTTATTGAAGAGCACCACTATTGTCGTAAGTTGATGTGCCACTTCAGGGCTACCAGAGCCAAAACTCACATTTGTATCCTCTATCGATCCCATCCAGATAGATGGACTTGGATCCCTCTACACCCATAGGTATACATTGTCCCAACATCTTCTGAGTCACAGTCAAGTCATCCTCGCCCCTCTTGACGCAACCAGCTTCCCTGTAGACGGAAGTGTCAGATATGATAATCTCGTGCATGGATGGTTAGGGACCCCTACGCGAGGCCAGCGATACCAGCAATAAGAGTTAGGGAAATACAACAATGCATTTTTAGCTTTACAATGTATCGCAATAGTGATGTGTTTGCAATGATTCAAGAGAGTGTGAGAAGTTTGGGTCAGGTATTTGCCAGTGATAACCAATGCGAGGAACGCTTATTTATTCTAAATATTCATGATTGTAGATAAATGTCAGTAGTAAGGATAAATATCCCCGTGACCAACGTCACCGTAGCAGCCTCTTCTTATTTTGGCAAGACGATGACCTGAGTTGTGGGGCTTTTCTAAAATATTTGGATCTCGCCTTCGGCTGTTTCTAGTTATGGAACCCGAGCTGGCATTTCCAATTACAGAACCCGAGCTGATATTCCCAATTGTAGAACCCAGGAAGGATTTCGCATTAAAAATTCTGGGACGATAAATGAGTCATCGCTTGGAAAGCATTTTTATGAAACCAATTGTGCATTCGTATGCGTATTACCCAATTTGCGTTCAGTCACTGTATCCTAAATCACGGGTGTTTATCTTATCTGTTGGTCTGGTAAATGCTTTTTAGTGGAAGGCTTGTTGCCAAGATTCACAAAAACAACAGAGTCTGTATGTTACAGGTAACTTACCTAGAAGAAAGAGAAATGCATTGATGTCTGAGGGCAACAAGGAAGACTTGGCTGAGATTGATGCCGGCGTCAGTTCCGAAGTCAAGTGCGTCTTTGCTGTTGATAATCTTAAGTAGTATTGATACAGAATGACGTAACATTCAGCGCCTACCGCGAGAATAACCCCGCTATCCGAACCAGCGTCATGTTCCTGGAGGATTGAATCATGCTAATACTGAATACGCCGATGTTCACTCGTGGTCTGCAGATGTGCCTCGTGCTTCAATAATAGACTAGTTATGAGTCACGAGCTAGTGCGAACCATCAATTGGGAAGCTAAGTGTCAGAAAATTGCCGCAGCAGAAAGAGGGAGGAGAGGAGCAATCCGGGTCTCGCCGAGCAGCTTGGCCAGGGCGTAAGATTATTTTGCAAGGATAAATATCCAGTTTACCTTTCGTATTATGAATTTGAATTGATATTAGAATATTCCTTTCTTAAATAAATTCGTGTTATATCGCCTTTACGCTAATACTGAGTTTCTACCGTATCAATTCCGCACACTGGAGCTTCATACGCCCTACGCCCTACACCTTGACCTTAGAACGAGATTAAAGTTTGGCTTGGCATCTTTACTGGAAAATGATTGCTCCTAGATCTTCAATGTGGGAATCCGAGTGGTTGGATAATTATTAAGCATTGCAGCAGATAATGACTCGTGTAGGCAACTGAGTAATTAAACCATTAATCATTACACAATGCGCATCGATATCAATGGCTTTTCACTGAGAAATTTAAACTCTCAATCATCAACATAAATTATTGAAGTCAGACAGTTTCTTGGTTTACGTCCATGTTGTCGCAAGTTGTCGTGGCCAGGTCATTTTCTTCGTAACCAGTAACGGTCCAGCCCGCAATACCGTGACGATGGGTATTCGTCAGGTTTTCATGCAGGTTCACCTACATCCTCTCATGAGTTGGAATCTAATTGAATGCGAAGGACAGGTGCCACCGGATATATCGGAGGGGACTTTCTTTATGAAGCTTACCATTTCAGTCCCACGTGGAATATATCGGCGCTGGTGAGAAATGAAGAAGCAGCGGCGAAGCTGAAATCGGTGTATCCGAGTCTTCGAATTGTTCGCGGAAACTTGGACTCGGCCGATTTGCTTCGTGATGAGGCCAAGAGAGCTGACATTGTCCTCCGTAAGTATTTTTTACTGCTATTGTTAAAGCTCCGACTTTGACTGCAACAGGGCTAATTGAGAGAAACCTCAGATTTCGCAGATTGTGACCATGAAGGATCAGCCAGAGCTCTACTGGAAGGTATGGCTCTCCACACGGCTGAACGACCTGGTTGGTATATCCACACCTCGGGCACTGGCATTCTCACATTCGAGGATGGCAGGGCCAAAACCTGTGGAATCTCACGCGAAAAGATCTTTGATGACTGGTCTGGTGTTTCGGAGCTGATAAACCTGCCTGACGATGCCTTCCATCGCAACGTTGACAAGATTGTAACGGGGACGATAGGTGACGCTGGGAAGAACTTCAAGACTGCTATTGTTTGCCCGTGCTGCATCTATGGCGAGGGCCGGGGCACGGGCAACAAGTCGAGTACCCAGGTTTACACCATGGCGACGCACATACTGGAACGGGGCAAGGGTTTCGTTGTCGGAGAGGGCAAAAACATCTGGCACTACGTTCACATCCGCGACTTGTCCAGGTTTTACGTTCGGCTTGCCGACGCAGCGGCAGCAGGTGGATCCAAGGCCTCCTGGGATCATGAAGGATACTATTTTGCAGAAAGTGGCAGCGTGTTCTGGGGGGAAATCTCAAAGACCATCACGAAAGCCGCGGTTGAGAAAGGTTTTATCGCAACCGAGGATCTCGATGTTCTTGATTGGGATGCAACGGAAGCGTTGGATCGAAAAGGTCCCTATCGCTGGGGTTCCAACTCGAGAGGTCATGCAATTAGGGCTCAGAGATTGCTTGGGTGGAAGCCCGTTGAGAAGAGCCTGTTGGAATCGCTCGAAGATATTGTCGTCCTTCAACAAGCGCGGCGGACGGGTGGCTCCTCGGCATAGACAACCTCAGCTACGCTTCATAAAGGTCACAGAACATCACCAAGTATGTGTCCAAAAAGTGCATCTTCAAATCTTGTCTTCATCTATTTATCATGATCTATTCATGTTTTTCGTATTCTATTCGTGGTAAACCTGGGCATCATCCGGCCTCGTTATGCAAATCAGTTATTCCGCCCCATCCCATTTCATGCCATATACCATATCCCATGCCTATGCTCATGCCCATGCCGTGTAAAAATAAAAATGCGTCCTGTGATTCCCCTCTATTTCCCAAAAACAACGCGTTCCGTAAAATCAAAGCACCCCTTCAGAATGGTGAGTTCGCCGTGTCTCGCAAAAACCAAATCGCCCTGCACAATCGTGCAGCAGACATTCTCCCACCCGGAAAACCAGTCGTGCGGAATAAAACAGTGCCGCTCGTACTCAATATCGCCGCCGTTGATTTGCTGCTCCGCCTCGCCGATGTTGATGGAGCAGACCCAAGAGTTGAAATCTAGGAAAACAAGCTTATCGGTGCCGCTCATGCCAATGACGCGCGACACGATGTGTGGTAGGTGGCCCGTTCGGGGGCACGGCGGCGGTGTGATGGTGGTGGTGGTGGACGCCGCGTCCTTGTCCTTTTCGTTAACCGAGGCGCTGTAGGGCCTCTTGTCTTCGGTTCCCGTGTATTCGTGAACCATGCCAAAACGATCGACGTTGAGAATCATAAAGTTGTTCGTTCGCGCCGCTGCGTTGCGCTCGGAGAGCTCCAGCAGCAGCATCTTCTTCTGTGCTAGCGAGCACAGCGTTGAGCTTTGCAAGTCAAAGTGCTCGCTTGAAAGAGAGAAATAGGATGCCCAGGTCTCTGACCAGTCATTCCATCGGTAGACGCGAGCTGTGCCGCCGTCGAGGCGGATGGCAAGTTCGGGTGAGCTCAAGTGAGGCATCCACTTGGCAATGCCCATCCTGTCCTTGCAGGCCTTGTTGGCAACTTGGTTGCCATCTAGTGTAAATAGGTAGTCCGACTTGCTAGTCGAAACGATAAATTTGTCCACGGCCTCACCGATCAGAACATCGGTGATGGACGCTTTACAGTCAAGTACAGACTGGAATTGGACTGCAGGTTCTACCTGCCAGCCCTTCTCGGTCATCTTCAGGATCTTCATCAAGGTGATCCTGTTGGTTGCGTCAACGCTAAGAAGGGCCTCCCGCTGGCGACACCACCTAAGTAAAGTAACAGGGCAGTTGTGCATCGGGAGTTCCTTGAGACAAGTCGCCGTCTTGCGACAGTAGACTCCAATCTTGCCGTCCTCTGTTCCGCAGAAAAGAAGTTCCTCCGAATCATGTACCTCGATCGCAGTAATCCTTGGCTTGGCGTCCATTGATGAAATGTTGGCGCTAGTGAGCGGTGCCACCTTGTCGCCCTCGCCACTCAAGACACCCTGCGAGGTTGAGCAGGGCTGCCAGATGGTGCACTGGGTGGATCGGATATCAGCGAAGCGCACGCCGTCGTTGACAAACTTGACCTGCTTTGCGAAAAGGGGATTTGTCTCGGTTTGGTACAGCAGCTTCAGCGTACGGAACTCGTACACCTGAATCACGCCCTTGTTCGTTCCAACAGCGAGAAGCTTACCATTGGGGCTGACGTCCATAGAGTGACAAGCAATGCGGGCGCAGGCGAGCTGCTTATTTGAGAAAGGGTCGAGAACAGCGAGATCACCATCCATGTAGGCGGCAGCAAGCAAGCTGACAGCGGGGTTCGGGCTGAAGGCGAGAGCAGAAACAACAGCCTTGCTGGTCTCTCCACCGGGAGCCTTCTTACCGCAGCTACCATAGCGACGATGCTCATCCATGTGCCAGATGGTAATGGGCTGAGCAAAGTTGGCAATGGCAAGCACGTTGTGAGCAGACGACATTGCGAGCGCAGTAGGGGGTCGAGAGGGCAAATACGGGCGACCAGAGGAATCACCCCATTTCTTCTGCGATTCCAGTGCGGCGTTCCTGTTGAGGTTCCATTGCTGCATGTAGTTCTTCTGGCTGGCGATGATGAGGAACTCGTTGTGAAAGTCGATGTCGAGAGGGCACGGGGGGCTTTTTAGCGTGTGCAGCAGCTCGCAGGTTCCCATGTCCCAGATCTTTGTCATTGTCGCTCCGCACGTGGCCAGGTAAGTGTTGTCGGAGTTGAACCGGATAAACTTGACGGATTCGCCGTGGTTGAAGATGATGGTCTGTCGGTAGGATGTCTTGTCGTAGAGGTAGACGGCGCCGGTGGTGAATCCGATGGCAAAGAACTGGATCCCGGCGCACATGGTGCTTGGTTGGATCGGGTTGAAGTCGAGACAGTACAGCTTCTCGTCCCATTGATCCGAGAACTCGCCAAGAATTTCCAACGTCCTGATGTTCTTGCTGGCGGTGCGGACCATGGAATTTGAAGGGCAGTAGGATGGGATCAATGAGTATATCGCCGAGGGAGATGCTAGCAAGAAAGGGCCATACTTTGTGGCCATGCACTCCAGGTCCACTGCCCATTGGCGCAGCATCCGTACCTTCATGCTCGGGTATGTGCCATCCTTGGAAAGCGTATCGATGTAATTCCTAAAGTGCTGAGAAGCCTTGACAAGTTGGCTCAGATCTCCAAAGTCGGCAAAGATCTCAATCCAGCTCAGGATGTTCTTCTTTGTAAACTCCAGCATCAAGTCGAAAAGGCCCTTGTCCTCGGCATCAGCCTTGGACAGATGGTACGAGTACGCGACTAGAGCGTACTCAGCAAAGTCCATCCTGTCAACGCGTGCATTGATTCGCTCGCGTCGTTTAACGATACTCGGGGGCATCATCTCGTCTTCAAGGAGGTACTGCAGACAGACCTTTGCCATTCGGGAATGAGCTCGGGCCTCTGGGAAGTCGAATTCCGATCCGGAATCAGCCTTGAGTAAGACTTCTCGTGCGGTTTCGTGAATCAGCTGCACCCTATCAAATTTGTCGACAATGATCAATTGACCGCAGAGTGCAGTAATGCTGTCCTTGAGGAGGGGGAATGTGTCGTCAAGGTCGATAGTAAGAGCGTAGTTTAGTTCGGCCACCGTCATCGGCTGGAATGCGCATGCTGCCCATCGTAGGACGGCCTTGGCCAGCTCATTGCCACGGCAGCTTTGAGACATGAGCTGCAAGACCTGCTTGCACAGATTCTCAATGCCCTGCGGCAGTCTTTCGAGAGCGAGCTCGATATCCTTTTTGCTGTGGAAAATGTTGAGCTCATCGAGTGCCAGAACCGTCCAGATGAAAGATCCCTCGGATTTAGCCAGGAGCTTCTCGGAAAGAACCCCCTGTTCTTCCGGTTGCAGAACAGTTAATGAGCTCGTCTTGTCCTCGATCAATAGTTTGATGTCGGCAGAGGTATCTTCGGGCGTTGTTGACAATGTCTGAACTTGGCCGGGTCGGGCTTTGCCGATGCTGCGGTCCATTTCAATGGAATCACGTCCGGTAATGAGAATCTTCAATGGGCTGGAATCGCTGATCCTGGGGAAAATGTACTCGGTAAGAATCGAAGCATCCTGGCATTCGTCGAGACCATCAATGGCCCAGTAGTGTCGCTCCAGGTCCGTGGTGAAAATGCCGTCGGAGAAAAGTCGCTTCCAAAGGATCCGGATGTCGATGTTGTCCAGGTTCACGCCATCGCTGTTCATTCGCAGAACAAAGCTCAACACCTCGGGGCTGGCCAAGGCCATCTGAAAGGCCAGGGTGCGTAAGCAGATATCCAATACACATCTGGATTGATCTCCGCGCTTGAAGAAAAAGTAGCTGCACGACTGGTTGGTTTGCTGAATTTGGTTGACAATGTAGCCGGTGAGAACAGATTTTCCTGTGCCTGCAGCACCCTTGATCCAAAGCATCTTGCCGCTTCCAAAGGCATCGTCTCTCCAGTTGGTGTAGGTGCTGTTTGCCGAAATCCACTGGCACGAATCTTTCAGTCTCGTCTCTTCAGTCTGCAATAGGTCGTCTTCAAAATCGTCGGGGACCCCCAAGTATGCCCTTGCCTGCTCAATCCGGGCGTTCATCGCTCTCTCTTCGGCTCTCTGTGCTGCGGTCGTGAGGTTCTCCACGGTAGAGGCCAGTGCATCTCGTAGGACCAGGTAGTTGGGGTCCAGGCGGTTCTCGAATTTGCTAATGGAGCCGTGGTCGGCGTTCATGGCGATCTGCTTCTCGTCGCGCTGTCCAAGGGTGGCTGATTCCGGATCGACAATAGGCGAGCTGAAACGCCTCATCTTCTGGGTCTCGTAGAACGACCATAATTCCATTCCTTCGGAGCAGTGTCGAAATTCATCGTTGATGACCTGGATTGCTGATAAATTCCGGCCGAGGTCCGACACGGATGCCCTCTCGTTGGCGACCTTGAGGATGTTCTTGAGCAGCTTGGCGGAGTCGGCATCTCGGTGAGGCGTGGCGAGAAAGTAGATGGCGGCGAATCGGCTCGCCAGTGCTTCGTAGGTTGCGTCCTGCTTCGCTAGCAGACAGGCCTTTTTGATGATCAAACCGCCCATGCTGTGGCCGACGGCGACGATGCGGGTCTTGGAGCCAATGAGATAGGGCGAAGAGCTGAGCTCTGCGAGAAACGACTGGCCATTTTGGTGAATGTTCAAGCAATCCTTCTTTCCCTTCAAATAATCCGACTTGTAGCCGTAGGTGAAAATGCGCACGTCTTCGAACGCAGCGTCTTGTGGCAGCCAATCCTGTGGCCAAAAGTTGAGGTCGGCGGGGGAAGACCTGCTCCACGTCTTGATGGAGTCGCCGCCCAATCCATGCACAAAAATAAAATCGACCTTGGGGTCAGGGGGCGAATACAGCAGCGAAAGCCCCAAAGGTCCCTTCTCTCCCTTGTCGCTCTCCTCCTCGGCGGCCATGGAATACGTTCGCGAGAGCCTGCTCACGAACGACACCGAGGTGCGCCTGCTCGTCGACGAAGTCGGGCGCGGAGGGCTCGCGGCGGGCGGCGGGCCTGGGTCGCTGCGACGGCTCCTTCGAAAGAACTAGATGCGGTTAGCGGAAGGGTCGGATCTCGGATCGGGGCCGCTGGGAGAGAGCAGCTGTAGCTGGAGCTGTCAACTCACCACCATGTTGGCTTGCAAGCTTTCACGCCGCCAGAAATGTGCGGTTGTTGTAAATGTCAAAGGACCATCAAACGAGCGTCAATTGTTCGTTTCTGCGTGACAAAACGGTCCAGTCGGTTTTCTTCGACGGTTGTGCGAATTGCCGTTTTGACGTATTTATCAGAAAAGGCGGTCGTCCCGTCTCTCCCCACTTGCGCAGAGGCGGTCAGTTTGGTGTTGGCTCCCAACCTTCCCCATCACCGGCGCTGGTCGCCAATCAGCCCGTCGCTACGTGTCGCTAGACCAGCGCACCGCACACGCGACAGATCCAACCCCTTCTGGCAAGCCTCACTTTTCTTCTGCTGGTTCGTTCGCAGTGGAAACGGATCCCCGGGACGCGGAGCCACAGCCCCGGGACACGCGCCGATGGGCAAGGAAAAAGCATACAATCTCACACATCCATCCATCACCTTGCACATCCGCCACGCGCCGGCCGTGCCTCCAGCCATCAAACACGCCAGACACACTGGCAGGGCACGCGGGAACAGCAGTGAACGCCTCCGCAGCCAACCACTAGCATTGTGCCACTGCACAAAAGGAGTAGCGAAATTAGTTAAGCGCCAGGGGTCCCCTTGCGAGGCTCCAGCAATTGGGCATGCACCGAGTGGGGTTACAGCGCACCAGCTTCACCACCTCGCAGCAAGCTTGCTTGGTGCTGCCCAAGCCATGCAGAGTCATGGTCACGTCCTGCTCGGTCACGGCATCAATTATTTCCCGAATCTCGTCCGCACTGCCCTCGACTGGCTGCCAGCGCAGACACGTCATTTGCCAAGCTCGGTTCGAGCTACTGCCTCAGGCCCGGCAGCCGTGGCCGCATGTGAGTCAACCACGGCTACATACGTAGGTGCTAAGCCATAGGCAATACCAAGCAGACCTCGTGCCGAAAATCCGCTTGCTTGGGCACGTATTCCTTCCTTCCAGGCATCTATTCTTCTCCTTTTGGAACGCTGCAGAAGGGCACGTCGTAACCTGACAAATTCTGTCCCCCTGTTGAGTCAGATCAATGTCTCGCCTAAAAGCACTGTCGCTATTAGTGCGCAGGGGATTTGCCACAGCAGGTGGCTGACAATGGTTGGGGTGGTTTTTTTTTTCTTCGCCAAACCCTTCACCAGAGGCTGGGACCCAAAACCCAATCGAAAAGACAAAAATGATGAGCATGGTTGCTTCTCGGAGTGGCACGCACTCGAGAAAACTCGCCGAGACTACTGCAACCTCTCAACAGCCGAGGTTAGTACGCGCACACACAACTAACATTTGCGTATTCACACAACACGTATTTCACATGTCGCCGGACTATTTCCATCAAAAATTCATCATTAATAATTGAAGAGCTTCTTACTTGGCATAAAAAGACATATGCCACGTTATGCCACGTGCTTTTGACATCTCCTCTGGCCTCATCAAGGTTAGCCCTACACTTGGGGTTAGACATCGCCAAGCACCGCTAGCCTATGACAGTGTGCAAGCAGGAACATATTACTTCAGCAACTCCTCTAGTGTAGTTTTTGAACCACTCACTGCATGATGAAAAACCCCCGACCGTGCAACACGTCAGTGGCATCATGAGAGCACAGGTCTAAGGAGGGTGTACATGGAGAAAGAAAGAAAACCCAACCGTAAAAGTATTAAGAATTTTCGGGATTGCAGTCGGGTTTGCGTCAAGACATACATCAGCGACATGGAGAACTTGTTTGTAGCCCCACAACTGGCCAATCTCAGGTCGGCTCATGGAGAGCACCACAACCAGGTGACTCAGACTTGGACAATGGCCATATATACAATCGGATTGAGATGGTTTGCGTAAAAATTAATTTAATAAAAACAATAAGTAAATAATGTTTTTATTGCGATTTCTTAAACTATGTCTCAATTGTATTTTAGCAGAAATGCCACTTCGATTCATGTTGTCATCGCAACATGGGGACCGCGACGATTTCAACTAAGCACCATCCAAGTTGCACCGACTAGGTGCGCAGAATTTACAAGCCGATGCTGGAACTCCTTTAACATTTAAACCGTGGGGGTTTTCAGATAGAAAATAATTTCTGAGAATTTTAGCCATATCATCGTCAAATTCTTTGCCGCTTGGGACACAATTGACTCCGTTTCAGCGAAGCGGACCTTCGAGATAGCCATCCGAATTCCAGTGCACTCCGTTCGATCCGGAGGGCTCTGTGCGGAAAGGTCTTGAAGTTTCTACGTTGCTATGGACTCCCAATCGCCACATATGAAGATAAGTTTATCCATGTCGTGCGTCGCTAATAAGCAGGAACTAAACTGACGCTAGCATTGTCATGCTTTTCGAGAACCGCTAATGGAGCTGTTGCATGACCTCATTCGCAGATCTGAAGCATAAGATACCTCCCAAGCACCCCACGCTCAGAATTATGCGCATATGTGGTGTGCAGGGTGTTGTGGCCAATAAAACAGAGCCTGTCCTCGCCATGATCAATGCATGAATGATCATTTGCATCGTAACCGAAATGAGCTGGCCTGCATATTGGATCCTTGCTCTATTGCAGCCGAACCTGTTTCAAAACATGAGAAACCTGACGGTCGGGAAGTTCCTATGCAATCGCAATAGTTTGTAAAAGGTACAGGGTACTAGTGTTGAATCACCACGTCCAACACCTACCATTGTCTAAAATCCGGATGTTGGCTTCTAGGAATACGGGGGGAGACATCGCTAGAAATATCTAAGTGCCTATTCGTCTTCTATTAATACAGATCTATCAATAAAAATTCTGTTATATTTGTTTACTGTCTTTTGAATCGAACCAAATTGTTTCGAGTTCTAATAAAAAAGTTCAGCAGCATGTGTTGGGTTCCTACCCTAGATGCGCGAGTCGGGCAAATCTCAGTCAACATTCTCGCAGATTTCTGAAGAGCATACATTGCATAAAATTTACTCGGATAATATCGTATGATGCATAAGTAATGCAAATAAAAAATCGCGGAGCTTGGCATTACGAGTCCTTTGATGAAGTCTCGCTACACATTTGGTCCTGTCACACCAACCAGATCCATTCCGTCAATAAATAGAGAATGAGACCTAAACCTTCATGTTTCCAATATCTACTTAACCCCATCTGAACACTATTAATATCTCCGAATGTGGCTAACATGGTGTCCATGTCAGTCATTTCCCTCGCGACAGCCATGGTTCGTATTTCCGTCCTCCAAGGTGCTGATATCGGGTGGATTTATGAACGGACGAGCTCTGGAGACGGTTAAATCGTTTGCCACTTTTAGGTATGCGTCATCGCTGGTATTCAAATTGGAAAAACCCTCATTCGAAACATCGAAATAGATATTGTTGGTGGCAGATGATCAATCGGCTATAATGAAGGTGTGAAGCGTGTAAAGCAGCTGGCAGTGATGCTCTTTCTCTCGATACAGGCACAAGCAACTGCACTACCCAACAGCTTAGGCTCGCTTTCAACTTGGGTTTTCGAGACGGACGTTATCCTGAGTCTGTCATCGAGCTCATTATTTCTACGAATGTTTGCGACAGCCAAAATCGATCCAACGCACTTACTGGAACAAGACAGGAGGAAACTCGTCGCACTCGTCCCTTGGAATCTACCGCTCATCGCCACAAAAGAAGCCGTGTCGCGCTTCGAACATGACGGACTGGGTGGTTTTTGGAGCACTGTGGATCTCGGTTTCGGTACTTCTATCTCTTGATTTGTGGGCGGCTAGCCGCCCGCCGGTTTTGGATTGGGCAGAGGATGATCTAGCAAAGTGGGTCCCATTTGCGGAAAACCTCCCGCCCTACCAACATGACTCGGGCTAACGGCCCCTCCCCCAGCTTTTGGCTCTCCAAATTACGACAGCTTGGTGTAGTAGTGTTACCCCGGATCCTTTACCAAACACTAACTGACTCCAATGAGCCCATGGCGTCCCCAGATGCGGGGAACGAGTCCAGCCGGGATGGGTGTGGTGTGTTCCGGGATTGGGGAACGGAGCTTGGTGATATAAGTTGACGGCTTCCCAGCCTTGACTTGCAGCAACTCAGACGAAACTAGGCCTCTAGACAGCTGGATATTCTGCTACAGACTGTCTACTGCATTCATTGATTCTTGAAAAAATGGGAGGTCCAACAGGGGCCGGAGCGGTGCAGTCGCGCCATGACTACAAGACTGTCCCTAACAACACAAACAAGAAGTGGTGGCTGGATCCAGGCAAGTACTTTTGCGTGAAGATGCTCCTTTACGATATCTGACCTCTAAGCAGCTTTGCGGGTGAATGTTTATCACTGCATTGGATTGTGTGGAACTTTCTTCTTCAACGGATGCAAGTGTGAACATAACGTTTCCTGGGCCTCCATGTCTGACTAATTTTTTAGACGATGGTAGTCTCTTTAATGGCCTGCAGACGATCGATGCTTGGCAAGAATTCTTCAACCACCCATCGGGAAATCTCCTTGGGTTGATGAATTCGTCGGCTCTCTTCCCTGGGCTGGTATCGCCTTTTTTAGCCGAGGCGATAGCCCGAGTTTGGGGACGCCGATGGGCCGTGTGGATGAGTATTTTGATCAACGTATGCATCAATCCTCTCCGTAATTTGGAATGACATTCTGACATGGCTCAAGGTCATTGGGGTCATTATTAACTCGGCCGCGATAAACCTTGGCATGTACATTGCCGGGCGAGTTGTGATGGGCATTGGAATTTCGATGGGTATGACAATCGGTCCCGTTTTGTTGCAGGAAATTGCCCACCCACGGTACAGGGCTCAAATTGGAAGCATGTGTAAGTTTGAGTTCTGAACCTGATGATATCAAGTCGTATTAATGGGTCAGATACTTGCATCTACTATCTTGCAGCCGTTGTCTCAGCGTCCGTTTGCCTAGGGTCCAGAAATTTAGAAGGGGAAGCATCTTGGAGACTACCATGCTATTTGCAGCTTGTTGGTCCAGCTGCCACACTCATCATGACTTGCAGAATGCCCGAATCACCCAGAGTTAGTAATGCTTCGAGATGGGTTTGTACCGAGTGCTAACCTGGCAATGTATAGTGGCTTGCCAAGAACGGTAAACAGCAAGAAGCTTTCAGAGTCCTCGTCAAGTACCACGCGAACGGAGATGAAAACGACCCCCTCGCGAAACTTGAATATTCAGAGATTGTCGAAGCCTTGGAATACGAGGATGCAGCAGAACAATCCAAGTATGCGGATTATCTAAAGCCAGCAAACAGACATCGACTCTTCATCCTCATTTCTGTAGCCATCGGCGGAAACTGGGTAGGAAATGGTATCATTTCATACTATTTGGCGCCGATCCTCAAGAGTTTGGGCATCACATCCACTCTCAACCAAGCGCTGATCAATCTAGGTCTACAAATTTGGAATTGTGAGTCTGCTGATATATCGAACCGAGGTCTTGGCTTACAAATAACCAGTGATAATCTCTAACGCCGCAGCATTGTCTGTTGACAAAGTCGGTCGCCGACCGCTCTGGCTGACTTCCACCGTTGGTATGCTTTGCTCCATGATTGTTGTCATGGGCCTCTCCAGCTCATATGCGACGCACGAATCTCGGGTAGTTGGAATGGCGGTTATTCCATTTCTGTTCCTCTTCTTCGGGTTTTACGACATTGCCTGGACCCCGCTGGGATTCATGTACACGGTCGAAATCCTGCCTTACAACTTGCGTGCCAAGGGCGGCGCCATCTACAACTTTTTCCAGGGCTCTGCAAACGCCGTAAACCAGTGGGTCAACCCTATCATTCTCGATGCCATTCACTGGAAGTTTTATGCAGTGTACATTGGCATTCTCATCGCCTATGTTATCATGATTTGGTTCGGTTACCCAGAGACTAAGGGCTTGACCATTGAGGCGATTGGCGATATTTTTGACAAGAAGATGGACGAGGAGGCGACCCCAGGCAAGCTTATCAAGCCGGGCCAAGATAGTTCATGTGATCATGTTGAGGATGGAAACTGATGGACGCACATAAAACTAAGTTGGTTTGGCGAATTTTTAAGACCGGCGACAAGTCTTGATTGCGAACAAATTTATGCTGAAACCCGTTTGCACATCAATTTACATACTTTTTCTTGAATCATCAAATTTAAATCATGCCCCTGTTCAGCGCCGTAATTTTAGCCTGTACCTTTATTTTATTCCCTGTCGTTGCATGCAGCGTAAAAAGTTATGTGAGAGTAGGGACAGTGAGGTAAACACTGGACAGCTTGGTTTCTGCCAACTATAGCGGAATGACAAGTAATTTTTGAAGCAATTAGCTATGATACGAGTATTAAGTATAGTAAATTCATTCGTTTCCTCCGGATGGTGCTGGTAGCTAAATAGGCTGTTGAGAAAACACGTCGTTTTTGCTTGCACTTCTTTGAGAATCCTGATGTGGATCAATGCACCTGGAACCATTACTCGTCCATCCCAACATTAGAGCCCTAGTTCCCTGTAAAATATGACCCTAGCGCTCTTACGTAACCCTATGAGCGCTAGAGTCCACTACAGCAGATGCGGGGTTTGGGAGACCATCTGACAGGAGGAACGCATTCTGGCTTGCATTTTATCATCTGGACAAATCTGCCGAGTTGAGCCTTTAGCTGTACGCCGATAACAATGGGCTACCCAAAGAGAAGAGCCTCCATAGCTTGCACATTTTGTCGACAAAGGTGCGCCGGATACAGTGACTGATGTCTTGTCTCGTACATGCTAACTCGTTGCCCATGTTCTAGAAAGCGTCGATGCAGTGGAGAGAAGCCGACGTGTAGCCTTTGCAGGGCGTCGGGTACTAGCTGCAAGTATTTGGAAGTTACTTCAGAAGAGCGCGTAGCCATGTCCTGATGCATTGAGATACTGGCACTAACGATCCCAAGACCTCAGATACCTGGCGCATCGACTGTGGATTTGCTGCGCCGTCTCGAAGAGTTGGAGACGATTGTCAAGGAGAGATCGAGTGTCAACCAGCCGCCTGTGCTCGTTCAAAACCAGCCCGAGGTTCCTCCTGCCACACCAAGCCTTTCCAACAACCAAGTCGGGCTTCTCGACGACATCCAACCCGATGACGCCGATGATGGCTACCACAGCCCGAACCTCGCTGCATTCATGTCATCTTTTGTCCCAGAATTCGATGGCTTCCCCGTACGTGAACAGATACTTTTCCCAATACCACCTGTGGGGGAGTTGGAGTATCATACGCCACAGTCTAGTTCTATTACAGATAACGACGTACCCACCATTATCCCTCAGGGACACCACACAATAACAGCATCGCTCTTTTTACTCGAACCTATCAAAGCGCTAGTTGGAGAATACCCTCTGGACTTTTTCTTTCAAATCGAGTCTGGGCGTGCACTCAATTTGGCTTCACATACCGACCAGCAAGTCTCTTCAACCCTTGAGCGTATCAAAGGTGACAAACAGCACGCAGAGAAGCTCATTTTCAACTATTTTTCCAATGTACAGCCATTGTTTCCAATATTGGATTTTGACGAGTTCATGACATTCTTTGAGACCAATATACACAATGCTAGGGGCCGCGATGCGGATGTAGCAGTTTGTCTTGTTGTTCTCGCGCTAGGAGAGTTAACAGAGAACGACGACGGAGGAAATCTCGAGTGCGAAGAAGACATGCCCGGAATGGAATATTTCTCGCTAGCACATTCATTGCTTACCAGGCAATGGATTGTCGATTTGAAGCCAGATATTTCGCTAATAACAGGCTTCATAATTGGAGCAATCTACATGCTGTACCTGGCCAAGCCGCTGGTTGCATGGAATCTCGTTCACATGGCATCATCGAGATTGCAACTCCTGGTTACTCAGTACGTATCCCTTCGTTTGCGCTGATGAAATGTTAACGACAGCAGGTCTTCTATACATTCTCGATCAAGAGATGAAACGGACTTGATAGGACGACTTTGCTGGACCTGTTTCGTCCTGGAATGGTAACTTCCCCTAGCGTCTAAAATCGTGAAACCGCCTGCTCATCCTGTGTTATAGTGATAGTCTTGCGGAATTCCACCTGCCCCGTAGCGGGATAGAATTCACCATTGACCGCATGCAATTTCCGCGTTTGGGCATGCGCAGCAACCGAGATGGGATATTGTTTCTTGCCCTCTGCTCCATCAGACGTCTGCTGAATAGAATCCACAACGCTGCTTACACTTCAAGCACAAAGGCACTCCTTGAGGTCACAACTCCCGCCAGCAATGTGGAAAAGAACACCCTCTCAGTAGCTACTGCGTTCAACATGATCAAATCACTGGAGAGCGTCCTCATGGAGCTGGGGAGACAAGTCGACTCATGGTATTCATCGCTTCCAGACATGATAAGGCCCGACATTAACACCAATGTGCCTCTCAACGCCGAGGATGCCTGGTTGAGAATTCGGTACTGGTCGGCGAAGCATATAGTCGGACGGCCATGCCTGTTCTATGTTGCATCTTCCGAGCCACAGGACATTCCTTCATATGCCCTGGACTTGGCTGAGATGTGCATTGTCAGCTGTCGCAACTACATTGAGACGGCTGAGATAGCGTTGAAAAACCGCACTCACTATAACTGGATGATTGTGCAAGGGTGAGTACCTTGTCGCGTGACAAGGCCGCCGCCGCTAATTCATTTTTTAGTTTGATGGCGTATGCATTCACGCTCACAATTTCCTCAAAGTCTCCGCTGCTGCAAAATCTCATTCCAGATTTGGACCAACTCATTCAAAAGTCAATATCTGCCTTGCAGCGCTGGTCATCGCCAGACTCAACCGCCGATTCCGTCATTTTGATCCTAAAGACGTTGCGACGAAAACAGCAACTGAAATAATGCACAGCTTTTTGAACAATGCGACATATTTATTTTCCAGAGACAACTTTATTTCTTATGCAGAAAATCTCATGCCACCGTTGGCGCAGACTACACTTCCTGTACACCAGCCAGAGTCTTCGCCGCAAAGCATGCCGACCACTGCTGCCACCTCGGTCCAGTAAGCGGGACGGCGCCCAGCCATCTTCTCGTTAGCCAGCTTCACAAGCTCAGGACGGTCGACCTCCTCTCGGACTGCGCTAAGGGGCGCAGACAGCTGGAAGGGCTCAAGTTGCTTCCAGAACGCTTCGCCAGCGGCAAAGTACATGTCGCCTTCGACCGGCCCAGGGTTGACAGCGTTCACTGTGGCTCTCTCGGCCAGTTCGCGAGCCCAGGTTCTGGTCATGGCCTCGAGAGCAGCCTTGGTGCCTCCATAAAGGGTATGCGTCTTGAAGCCCATGGTTGAGGCCACGGAGGAAATGTTAACGATACGACCGGATCTGTCGTGGGGGAGATGAGGCAGGACGGCCTGTGTAACCATAATGGGGGCTAGAACGTTGACGGCGTAGATTCGGTGGAATTCATCGACGGGGACATCTCCAAGGGCGTAATCTCCACCAACACCGGCGTTGTTGACAAGGATGTTGACAACAACATCGTCTCCAAAGCTTGCCTTTGTCGCATCAACGATAACTTTGGCTGCCTTCTCGGGTGAAGATAGATCGGCCTTGACAGGGACAATTTTTACACAATGTGTTGATTCGAGTTCCTGTACCATTTGCTCGGCTAATTTGGTCGAAGAGTCGGAGGTGTAGACACCGAGGATGTTGGCACCCTTGGCAGCGAGGTGCTTGGTAATGGCAGATCCGATTCCTGTATAGAAAATCTGTAAGCTTGAGGGATGGATTTTAAATTGCCCGACCAACCTCGGAAGGCGCCAGTAACAATTGCAAGCTTTCCTTGCAACGGGCGTGTGTGGGAGGCAGTCATATTGAATATGTAGGCTTAGTCAGCTCAATGGGCGATCAGTCAAGAAGCCACAAGCCGTTTGCAAATACGAAGGGAGAAGCACAGAGTCTGGGAAATTGCCTGTCTTTATTGCCAGCTACTGTCATTTTATACAACGTCAACATGCACTCGTCCGATCACCCGCGTTGTCTTGTGGGTCAACATCCACCATCATCATTGTTGGGGCGGTTCAAGCGGGAGGTTGCGGCGGAATGCGGGCGGTAAACCGAACCATGGACGAAATGCAACTTTAGACGCGGACGGAAGCGGCTTTCAATCCGCCAAGGTGCGTCACATGCTTCATGCACTCCACGAACCGATATCGCAGAAAGATTGTAGAGCGCAGAGGATGCAAAGTTGGGGGTATTTCAATTCTGCTGATCCCGCTGACAATTGGAATCGACAAGCATCGGAATTCCTCGGGGTAATTAACTACCATGAGCAACATCAACGATCCCAGTTTTCGAGAGGTCAAGGAGCGACAGAGTGGTCGCAATGTAAAGACTTCGGATTTGTTTCGCCTTGACGGTCGCACAATTGTAGGCAAGTACGGTTATATCGCATCTGTTTGTGGTCATCTAACTTGTCATAGTGACTGGAGGAGCTGGATATCTTGGGATTGAATCCGCCGAAGCCATTTTAGAATCCGGAGCCGATGTCGTCAGTCTCGACATTGCCACGGCTCCTCCAGAAAAACCTTGGTGTGAGTGTTTGAAGGAGATACCACGTCACGCTGCTAACAGGCTTGACAGGCCATTTGCAGGATGTCGCAAATGCCCATGGCCAGCAGCTACAATACGTTCGGCTTGACGTCACTAAGCAGGACACCATCGCAGGAACATTTGAGAGTTTTGTTTCTCAGCTGCGATACCCAATCCGTGGACTGGTTGCATGCGCTGGAGTGTCAGACAATGATCCTGCGCACGAATTTTCCGTCGACCGGTTTCGAAGACTTATGGAAATTAACGTAATTGGCACTTTTGCTGTTGCACAGGCCGTGGCACGAGAAATGAAAAAGGCCAACGTGAGCGGCAGCATGGTGCTTGTGGCAAGCATGAGTGGAACTGTGGTGAACAAGGTTGGCAAGATTCCTCGACATGGACACAGAGATTACTAACATATATTCCCATAGGGTGTTGACACGGCTGCATACAATACGTCAAAATCTGGTGTGCTGCAACTCGCGCGAAACCTGGCTGCTGAGTGGGGATCCCGAAAGGGCATGCCTCTGATTCGAGTAAACACTTTGTCGCCGGGCTACATTCGGACACCCGCAACTGCCGAGGCACTTACAAAACCGGGAATGGAGTCCCAATGGACTGGCGACAGCATGCTTTACAGGCTGAGTGAAGTGGATGAATTTCGGGGACCAGTTCTGTTTCTGCTGGGTGACGCAAGCAGCTACATGACTGGAGCAGATCTTCGGGTTGACGGTGGTCACTGCTCATGGTAGTCTGGTCATCTAGTAAACAAAAAACACCTAATTCTTGGTTCAGCTGTCATTTTTTACTTTGCACAAGAGAAGATGGTGTGGTGATTGTTTCACGGGCTCAAAGTGGCTGAGACTCCAAAAGCTTACATAAACACATCCTTATCTCAACTTCAAACCCCTCATCGCACCATGCATCTCAATTCACATATTCAAGTGTACGGAAACTCTGGACAAGATGCCGCTCTCGTTGGAAATTAACCCTCCGCTCCTTAATTCGGCAACGCCCTGGGCGACGAATCTCGAGGACCTTGCTGCCATCTTCACCTCACCTTCCACGGGCGCAGTTACAACACGAACGTCGCTTATCAATGGCTTTGGTCACCAGCACGAGAACCACCAGTACCTCTTCTTCAACCCCGCCACCATAGCGCCAAACAAGGGCACTTCCTCCACGCAGGAACGCCCCGCTGGTCATACGGAAGATGCAACAGCTAGTCTCAACAACCTGGGGTACAGCCCAATCCCACTGGATGGCTACCTCGCCTTCATCAAGGAGCTAGCGCAGAATCACCCTGCGCTGCGCAAGACGGTCATTGTGAGCGTCACGGGATCTCCTCAAGACATTCAGGAATGCTATTCGCGCATCGCGGCTGCCGCAAAGGATCTGCCGCTTCCCCTCGCGATGGAGATCAATCTGAGCTGTCCAAACATTCCTGGGTCGCCCCCGCCTGCGTACGACGGAGACGCGCTCGCGGCATATCTCTCTCTACTGCCGGACAAACCAGAGTTGCCGATCGGGATCAAAACTCCCCCATACACATATCACGGGCAATTTACTACACTAATTGCGGCTTTGCAGCGCAAGGCATCTTCACTGAGCTTCATCACGGCGACCAACACGCTGGGATCTTGCCTGATCCTCGAGGGAGCAGCAGGCGGCGGTGCAGATGGTTTGCATCCTCAGCTGCCGCAGTCTGGGGTGGGCGGCATGGCGGGCCCGCCGCTGCACCCGATTGCGCTGGGAAACGTGTCAACGATACGAAAGCTTCTGGACGAGGTGGCAGAGCTGAAGCACATCCAGGTCATTGGCGTCGGGGGAGTCCGAGACGGCGAGGGCTACCGCAGGATGCGGGCTGTGGGCGCCTTTGCGGTGGCTATCGGGACAGGACTGGGCAAGCAAGGGCCAGAGGTGTTCGCGAGGGTAGAAAAGGAAATTGGAGGTGGGTGGTAAGGGCTTTTCAACTAAAAAGTTGCAACGTCGCTAAGCTTAGGAATGCAATGGCGGTGGTGGTGGGTCCCAGGTGCAAAGGCAAGGCTGGGAGGGATGATGAGAGATGATCAGTGTTGATCCCGCCCATCAGTATCTGGCCTCATCGATGGCGCGAGGAGGGGAACTGCCGAGAGGCTTTGTTTATGGCAATTTAAGAAAAAGAAAGAAAAAAAGAAAGGAAACGGACGAAAACCGCCGATGGAAAATTCAATTCCCGGCCAGGGCAACCTAGCAGCAACAAGCGAGGGCGCTATTGACAGTCGGGAGCGTATTCAATTTATTACTTGATGGCACGGTTGATCCATGGCCTCAAACACGTCGTCGTCGTCGTCCCCCTCTCCCAGAACAGGGCCATGGTCCTCCTTCGGAACCGGAAAATAAGATGGCTCGCGCGTTGTGCGCCGACGCTTGCAGGGCCCAAGGGGAAATGCGATCATCGTCTGGGGGTTGGTCCCGCGGCCCTGCATACAAACGGCCCAGCGGGATTGCCAAGTGCCGCATCGCGGGAGCCCAGTCCAGTGGCGACCACTAGCAGAGGCCAGCAGTCTCGACCCGCGCGACGGGGACCCCGGACTCGATCCACCGGCTAATGCGACCGTTTGCGACGAACTGCTGCGGGTCTAGAATCAACTGAGGGAGCACAGAAAGAAGTCGTTGAGCCTTTCGCCCAACCCGTCCGCCCACAAGGCGGGACCAACGGTGCCATTTCTCCGGCCTATTTTAATCCAGCAGCGCACTGAGACATTCGCGGGCCCCAAAAGCACGATCCACTGCGGGATCCAGAAGGATGGATGGATGACAATAGTTCAAAGGGGCTGAATTTTGTCACGACATTTTGGTACCTGAGCCCCAATCTTCTCTGACTCGGTGAGAAACATCAAATCATCACCATGACCCAGCAACGTTATTGTTGTTTTGGTCGTCGTCTCTTTGACAAAAGTGATCATCGTCATCACACTCGAGTAGTGCCGAGTCTAAGGGTCAACTTACATTGAACATCTTCACAAA
Organism: Calonectria hawksworthii; assembly: GCA_020975415.1. Classification (NCBI taxonomy): domain Eukaryota; kingdom Fungi; phylum Ascomycota; class Sordariomycetes; order Hypocreales; family Nectriaceae; genus Calonectria; species Calonectria hawksworthii. Next base: position 732,579 of record JAHXZK010000026.1, read on the forward strand.
AGACCCCCAAGGGCAAGGGACGAATGGGAGACAATTATTCCCCCCTCAAACCCGCTAGGGCACGTAGCACCGGTTTGCGCGAACGCGGATGACTGCTGACCTTCGTTCCCGCTCGTTTGGAAGCAAAGAGAAAGAGAGAAAAAGCTGAAGGCGGGAATCCTGCCACACACACACTTGGGTTGGGGCCCTGAAAGCTGGGAAAAAGTCTCTTGTGGCGTCGTTCCTGTCCGAGCGCTTTGGGCGGTCGAAGTTTCACGGCGCAGGCTAATGCCCTGGCGCCATTCCACTTTTACCTAGGCCCTATGGAGCAGTCGACTCGTGGGGTTTGTGCTTTTTCAGCCTAGGCTACCAGCGACGGGCATTTGTGCTCCCCTGATAAAGTAAAGCCGTTGCCCAAATGTCGGTGCCATTAAACCGGTCCACCGGGCTTTTTGCAACCTCGGACGCTGCATAAGCGTTAAGCTTCGACGACAAGAAAACGATTCACGGCTGCTGTGTGTTGTTGCGTGTTGCGTGGGAAACAAAGAGGTTGATGGCTTCCGGTTCACCTCTCGCAGCCGTCGTTCGTTTCCTCCCGCTCGCCTACCGATAATGTCAGATCCTATCGAAGACCGACGAGTCAGCATCTTGACGGGCGAATATGTCAACTTCACCATCGCCACGGTGTTCATTGCGCTCCGCATTATGAGCCGGAGGGTGAAAAAGGCCAGTTTTTGGTGGGATGATTATTGCGCCTTTGGGTGCTACGTGAGTATTTTTGGGATTCCGGTTTTCTGCAGTTGCAAATCTAACAAAAGCAAATAGTTGTGCAATGTTCTTTGCGCCGCCATTCTTCCCCGCTGTTAGTTTATTCGACGCCTCGTTTACTCAACCACAACACCAGGTACTAACTATCAACTCAGGGACCAAAAGCGGACTCGGCATGCACATTTCGGACATCACATGGCTTTCTCCCGCCGAAGTAATATCGAAGTCGTTGTTATACCTCTTTATTGGAGAGTTTCTTTATGCGACGACATTGACCTTTGCCAAAGCATCGCTTCTGTTTCTGTACTGGCGCTTGTTTAAGGTATCGGAGATGCGGCGTCCTGTCATTGGACTCTTCGTATGCACTATGGCTTGGCTTGTTTGCTGGGTAGGTTCATCGCACCAAAAGTATTGCGAAAATACTGACCGAGTTTCAAGACCTTCATCGTCATCTTTCATTGCTGGCCCGTGCAAGCTTACTGGAAGATTGAGCTTAGACCCGAAGCTGAATGCAAGATCGATGATAAAAAGTTTATCCTCGGGAGTGTCATCGCACACGTGGCAATTAATATCGCCATCATGTTGTTACCGATATATCAGATCCACAAGTTACAGCTTGCCGCGGTGCAAAAGGCAGGCATCATATTCACCTTTGTGCTTGGCATCTTGTAAGTGAAACAGCTAAGCCCTACAGACGCAATAGCTAACCAAAGTACAGTGTGTGCGTCATTGCCATCGTCATCATGGCCAAGACGACTCAACTAAGCACTCATTCCTTTGACATTACATGGAACATTACTGGCATTTTACTCTGGGGCTCTGCCGAGGTAAACCTGGTCACAGTATCTGGTACGTTTTGAGTAACAATCTTTTAAAACAACCACCAACTAACCCACCCAGCGTGTATTCCCACTGTCAGACCGGCCTTAGTTTACATGTTCTCATGCACACGCAGCGATAAATCATCGATTGTGTCATGGCCAGGCAAGCACGAGTCGAGCCGAAACAAGGGCAGGATCAATCTTTCAGCAATGACTCGGAGCTCGGAGAGGGGCGGCACGGGCTACTCGACTCACGCGCTTGCCAACGACATGGAGAGCGGGTCCCTCAGCGATTTCGACCCCCACGTCATGAACGGCACGAACCAATCGACCACGTCCATCATCAAGGCGAGCCGCGAGGAGATGGAACCACAGGACCCTGGCGGCATCTTGGTCAGGAACGAGACAATCGTGCAGATCACCAGGTCGACATCTTGTTGATGACGACATGCCAGGCGGGGGGAACTTTTCGGGAGTAATGGGAACTAGGGCTTTTGGACGACTTGAGCGAATCATTTACGGTTGACGACACAATATACCCCAGGTGCATTCCCGGCGTGGATGGCGGATACGGTTTTTTATGTTTAATATTTGCTGTTTATAGACTCAAAGATATCCCACAGATAGAGCGCCATGATAGGCAACCACAAGGAACGTGCGATTTCATCACCACTCGTGCCAATCGAGCAGATTGAGCGTTGCCAGCCTTGCCTTTCTGATAAGGTTGAACCATGAAACTAAAAATATCGAAACACTTTTTTTTTAGTACTCACATGAAAAAACTAAATATTGGTCGGGCATGAATTGGAATTGATGCCGCTTTGACCTGCGTCATAACTCGGTTCCGAGCTCGCGCCCGGGTCGCGCCCAAGCAGTCTGGGCCATCGCAAGTAATGCCCGAATTGGCTTAAGGCGTTTTAATCACATTTTAATTGAATTGCGAACGGCGATGCACTTAAAAAGAAATCCCACCATCCGTGCCTGGAACGTCCCTGAGCTCTCGGGATCATGACAGCGGCGAAGGCCCGTGTCCAACCGTTACCAAGATTTCGGTCGATGATGGTGGATCGACCTAATGGCTACCTACGACGCTCCCCATCGTACATCCGTAGATCGGGTGTTGAGCTGCGAAAACGATCGGCAATTTTCGCTTTGCATTGCTTCTCGTAACTGCAAGAGTACCACCAGACCAAGAATCTGACAAGGTTGAATCACGCCACTCTATGACTACGCAAACCACACCCGCAGAAGACACGAATCAGCCAGTAGAGCGCTCTGCGAGTGCCTGAATTGCGGGTCTTGGAGAGAAGTCACGCGACATTCAAATGTATTATTTAAGGATATAGTTGGAAGAAACACAGATCGAAAGTTGTCTGATCTTGACACATTCCGGAGAATTATCGAGATGTGGTTCCCAAACAGGGACGGCCATTGCCTTATTCGGACGATGGATTCGCTTCCCAGTAAAGTCGCGCGTTCGATACCAGGTGTTTCGTGGCAAACCGTCAGCATCAGCCACGCATTGTGTTTCCCGTCGAGGCTCTAAAAACGACTCTTTGTCCAGCAGTAACAGCTCCATTCTCCCCCATCATCATCTTGTGCATTGTCAATCACCAACGCACCAAACATATCCACACAATGGCTTCCCAATCTGCAGCCGAAAAGCCTCAAGGCGGCGTCGTGCTCCCCGATCGCATTGTACCCATGCGCGTTATCGTCTGTGGCGTTCGTCGCACAGGGACTCTGAGTATGTTGTTTATTCCCCCTGCATCACGCAATCGCCTTTGTGAACAAGATAGACTTTTCCCGCCCCCCCCTTCATGCACCACTCCCGTGCAACAAGCTGACCACCGTTTTTCCTCTCGGGCCAATAGGCATCCGTAGTGCGCTCTGGCAACTGGGATTCTATGACTGCTACCACATGCATACCATGATCGAATCGCCCGAAGACGGCACGCAGTGGGCCCGCGCAATCGAGGCCAAGTATGCCGGCAAGGGCACCTTTACCCGGGCCGACTGGGACCGGCTCCTCGGCCGCTACCAGGCCGTGTGCGACGATCCGGCCTCGTTTTTCGGCGCCGAGCTCGCCGAGGCCTACCCGGATGCCAAGGTCATCATCCTGAACCGCGACCCCGAGAAGTGGTACGAGAGCGTCTTGAAGAGCATCTACACGCTTACCCAGCCACAAGGCGTAGTGCACGTCCTCAACTTGCTCTACTGCCTGACCTTTGACCCTGTTGTTCGCCACATGAAGGACTACAATGTGATAACAAGGAAACACGTCATCCCATTTGACCACGGCAAGGAAAAGGAAAAGGCCATAGATTGGTTCAAGTCCCAGTACAAGGAATACCGGGACCGCATCCCTGAAGATAGGCGGATTGAGTATACCATCCAGGAAGGATGGAAGCCCCTCTGTGAATTTCTTAAAGTCCCCATCCCCATGGTCAAGGATGAGGCGACTGGTCAGATGGTAGAGGCGCCATTCCCGCGATTAAACGATGCCGGCATGTTCCAGGCCCAATCAAACGCCATGTTGGCCGAGAGCACCAAGAGAACGAACGAGACCTTCCTCAATGCGCTCGGGAGACTAGCACTGACGACAGTTGTGGGGTACGCTGGCTATCTGGCTTGGAGCACCCGAATTGGTGGTCGACTGCCTCTGAGCCCCTCTGGTTTACTGGCATGGCTATGACACGGTTCCGTGTTACAAGCATCTCTAGGAGTTATGTTGTATTATACAAGTTTTGTATTGATAAAGTTTAGTGTAAAGGATTAAAATGGGATTAGCACAGCAGATAGAGATATATACAGCAGTAACTAAGTGCAAAAGGTTCTTTTTTTCGTTGCTTAATTAATGTAAAATTTTACCTAATTCTATATTCCACTAAGATTAGCATTGTTTATCTCTGAGGTTCATGGTTGAGAAGTATAAGAGCTCTCAGACCCATGCATATTGTTCCCGCCAACAATAAGTACTCGACGATGTGATCCTTGCAGCCTTTCACAGCGGCTACAGTTGCAAGACCAAGCACGCGTCTGATAAAAAACATGGCACACCAAAACTTTACCTTCACATTCACCCAGCGGGCATGCACCAAAATGTCTCAAAGCTATTCTCAATTTGAAGAGAACTCAAGTGCATTGCTATGAGATTTCTTTTTTCATCCGTTTGGATTGGAGCTGGTGCATTGCTCTTGATTAGAATAGCTGTTGGGGGTGGGGAAGATATGGCTTAGAGCTTTTGGTATGCCATGCTTTCCATTAGGCGCATGCAAGGTCAACAACAGGGATGCAACAAATCTTTTGTCCTAGCTATACCGACTCGAATAGACCAGTAAATAAATACGAGTAATAAGTGAGTAAAAAGTGAGTAGGGCTAGCTGAGGGTAAATGGAGAGAATTGGCCCCAGATCTAAGCAATGTACAAGCGACAACAGATTGCCTCACCATGCGGGTAGAATTACAGGAAGAAAAGAACGAGAGGAGAAACTGTTTGATCCCCTCTTCTTAAAACTTTTATTTCAGGGAAGAACGAACAAATTATCCCGGGTTCGTTAATGCGGGCGTCGTAAGAGCTTGCGATAACGTATAGCGGCTTGTATACGAGATTTGAAGGCTTCAAAAGTACCAACACGATTTATCCGCTTGATCAAAAGAACCACTCTGATCGTTATTCATACTCTCCGTCATTTCATTGGTCCATTCCCTTTGCCGAGTTAAAGTGTCATCAGCAGGACATGGCTGATGACCAACACTTGGCATACATTAGCTCTCATTTAAAGGTATCAAATAATTACCCAACTTCCTCAACCGTACATACTTTGCTTACTCTTTTAGGGAACCATTGATATCCCAATCGTTTTCGGCAGGGCTGCACGGCTCGACTCAAGTTGTGTTGCGACCACCTGCGGTTTATGGCCTAGTCTGGGGCTGAAGAGGCACAGTTACATCGCCAAAAGTACCATGCCTCCGACCGACATCCGACCGCTGGCAGGATTCTTGGCATACCGTTTGAGGTTCCTACAACCACATCACAGCAATTGAATATACGTGAAGCAAACGAATCGTGCATGAAGCTGCTGAAATTCCAAGTCGTGCGCCATTGATATAAAAGGCTGTAAATTTCATCACATTGAAGTCTGCACCACACTGACAACGAAACATCCGAAGAAGAAAAAGCAACACCTACAAACCTAACCAGCACTTTTCAAAATGAAGTTTTCTCTTTTTGCACTCACTGTCTTTGCTGCCCTCGCCACCGCCGCCCCCAGCGGCGACCTGGTGCCTCGACAGTGCTCTTGCCACAAAGTCGCCGGCGAATGGATTTGTGGTGGAAGGGTCTGTCCCAAGGATTTCATTCCAGAGCCACACATGACGAAGCGTGATGGCCTTCAGGAAAGAGGGTGCTCTTGCACCAAGATTAGTGATGATGAGTGGATCTGCAGAGGCACCACTTGCCAATAAACTCGTGTAGGCGAAGGGCCGCACGGTAAGCGGAATATTTCTGCAGGGCTTTGAATCAAGCCAAATGCTAATTATCTTCCAGGTTCATCATTGCTGAGAAGGATGAGAGAGAGTACGGAGATGGCAGCTATTACATTCTTATGCAGCTTACCAATGATAACACTATTTATCTTCCTCTTGATTACAGCGCATTTTTATTTCCTAAGCTTGATCCATTGTTACTATCAAACACTCCAAGTGGTGAGAGCGCCACCAGCCACCTGACTACGTAGTACATGCATGGAGTGCATATTCCCAAGCTATTAGCTGCTATTAATAGTTCTTAGTTTAAATAACATTTTAGTAAATAAATTACCCTCCTTGATACGGTCTGGAATGTTATATGCCAAACGGGATATAAGGCACAGTTGCAGTACGCATCAGCGGGATGTCCCTTCATTTTTTCCGTAGCCGTCAATGTGACATTATATAAGATAGCCCAACCCTTAAAACATTATTACTGCAGCGGTGCTGATTATTAAACTAGAATGAAAGCTATGCCTTAGGTGTTTAGGGAAATAGTACAAGAAAGTTAAAAGAATTGAACGCTTCCCCTTTGACCCCGCTCTCGCTCATGCAGCTTATAGAATCATGCTTTGTTTTCGATTCATTGTGATTCTCGATCAATTTCACAATGTCTTGTAGTCTCTCTATTGAGACTTTTGTTTGGGGCGGAAGTTGTGTGTTGCAATCCCACATCTCTGAAAGCTCTAAAGCTAAATCCAGTGCAGATAGCCCTGATTTATTGGTCATACTTGTCATGATAGAATCGTGAGAGAGTAGAAGCCGTACAGATTCAACATCCTGGTGTAGGACCGCCACATGAAGTGGGGTTATTCCATCTTCCAAACCTAGGTTTGGGTCTGACTGCGAACTTTTCAGAAGTTTTTTGGTGATGCGGCGCTTTCCGTGAGCTATTGAAATGGCCAATGCTGTTCCATGTGGTCCTTGAAGATTAACATTTACACGAACGTCTTCAAGAATCAATTCAGAAACCCAGTCAGCCTCCGAGGATTCAAGAGCGACCATCAGGGGAGTGTAACCCTCGGTACTTGGGGTGTTTAGCAACAGGCCCTCCGAAGATGCATCAAGCTCAATTATATCACGAATTATATCCCCGTATTTTTCAGTGCAGGAGTGGTATTGACGTCCGTGATCAAGCGATCGATTATTGCTTGATCGGATCGCCACATGCAAGGGCGTGTCGCCATCCTCATTCAATTCGTCGATTTCCCATCCGTAATCCTGGATCAAGGATCTCATGCATTCTTTTGCGTGACTTCTAGCTGCTTCACAAAGTAAGTTGGTTCTCCATCTAAAAGCTAAGCCGCGAGAATTAATTTCATTGTCCAACAGAAGTTCCATTATTTCTTTCTGGTTATGAACAATAGCTGCTCCAAGGGGTGTTTCGTAAAATTGATAAGAGGGTAAATTATAACTGTCCGAGATTCCGAAATCAAATCCTTTCTCAAGAAGAAATTGGGTAAGCTCAAAGTGACCCTTTTTGCATATGGTTCTCAGATGTTGTTTATGGAAGTTGCGCTCCAGATGAGTAGTAGATAAGCCGTCAAACATTAGCCGACAAATTGCGGTGTTACCCTTCTTGGCGATATAATCAGATACAATGAAGTTACTTTTGTCCGGCAGGTCCGCTCTTGCCCCGTGTTGTAATAGGAGTTCGACTACACGCTCCCTGTCATTTGATGCGGCGCATGTAAGTGCTGTCCTGCTGTTGGAATCCCCGATATCAATGTTGGCATCAGAGGCAATCAGTAATTTCACAATCGAATAGTGTCCACGGGAAGCGGCTTTCATTAGTGCCGATTGCCCTTCGCTGTCCACCTCATCCACCTGAATACCGCTGTGGCTTAGGAGGAATTTGACAACTTCGACATTTCCTTCATTCGAAGCGAAAGTTAGCAGGGTATGTCCTTGTGTGGTGAACTTGTCATTGACCGAGCATGTAGAATAAGGATCTCTTTGAAGAAGCTCGGCCAAAATATTTGCTGTCGGATATGTACAAGCTTTTAGAAGCAGGCTGCCAAACTGGTAGAAGTAGCACAGCAGCCCGGGTCCTGCACGCAAATAGAAAGCGTCAAGAGCAGCCTCAAAGACTTTTTTGGAGCCATTTTCCAGCAACTGTGCGGCGTGGTACCTCCAATTGCGTCGGCAGTAGCCGCTCAAGTTTGGAAACAGCTCCTTTTTCGAGAAAACAGTGGCTACACACGCAATGACGCAAGCTATTGCCTTGTCAATAATGAGCAACCTCTGAGATTCAGAAAGATTTTCTTCGGTTCCCATTCTCAATCCGTTTTCAAGTCTCCACCCTGAAAATTCGTCTAATTTGAGAAACACTTGATGCATGAGATGTCGGACATTTTCAAAATCCGTTTTGGCTAGGCCAGAGAGTAGCGTGACGAGCTTGTTTGAGTCTCGGATGCCAGAAGACATTGCCTTCTCCACAGCGTCGAAAACACTCCTCATCGCTTTATCATCAATAGAAAAGCGCTTCGAGGCATCTTCAAACACATCAAACCCCATCCTAAAACTCGCCGACACAATGGGCTTGCCAAAACACTCTAACAAATCATCGAAAGCCTTTACGGTGTCTTGGTCTGTCAAACACCACAGGCATGATGACATCAAGAAGTAATGGCCATTTTCCATCACTTCAGGTGTGCTGCTTAATCCTGGGCTCAATAGCTTAAGCCCGGAACTCAACAAGTAGTCTTTTACTGACTGGTGTATGAAAAAGACTTTTTTTGAGGGCTCTGATTCATCTTCAACTAACACCTGCCGAACTTCAGCCAGCCCCCCAGAGAGAACTGGAACCAGCTTTTCCATTCGGCGAGCGTCTTCAACCCAGTTCACTGTATTGGCGAGCTGACGGAATGACGAGCATGAGGTATCAGAGCTAACACTGATGGCATAACGGAGTTGCTCTACTGTAAGTGGCTCATGCGCGAAGCAAATCCATTTGAAGAACCTGGGGCGCGTATCGATAATGCTTTGCTCTTCTTTTATCAAAGAGGTGAGAATCTTCTCGTAAAGCAGTGAGAGGCTTCTCGGAAGTTCTTGCAGCTGCTGGAGGATTTTCTGCAGTCCAAGCCCATCATGATACATAGTGATGGCCTTGCGAGTCACCAGTTTGACCCATTGGAAACTTCCATTTGCCAGGTCAGCAATAGTAGCTTGGAGAGACACCTTTATCGAGTCGTCTGTTTTTTCAAATACCCCTTGCAGTTCAGCCTCCAAATATTTTTTGATATCGTCGCTATTGCCATTTTCAGCGCTAATGCATATGTCGATATTCGGCCGGACAAGGTTTGGATAGTGTCGACAAGCAAAGCAAACGCTGAATCCACCCGAAACGTCGCGTAACTCTTCCTCGAGATCCCGAAACCTCTGTATCAAGTCTCTTATGTCTGCTGTCTCATCCTCTCCTTCTCTCTCAGTTCGGCATTCATCGAGCGCATCCACGAATAAGCGTATGTAGGACTTCTTAGTGAGTTTCGCAATGGCCCGTTCGAATTGAGACATTAATACTCCATCTTCCCACTGCCAGACACCATCGCTGGAATTTCGCTGCTCCTCTATTTCTTTGCTAAAATCGTTCATTTGCTCTGGAAACTTTTCAAGGAGCTGATGAAGCAATGACCTTAGAAGACCTTCACATGTGCGTTGCAAAGGAACGCCCAAGTTGTAAAAGAAGTGCTTCAGTATAACTGAGGACCCTTCTGTGGTTTCGTCAATCTCCTTTTCGCAATGCTCGATTGCATGGTGCATCAAAGTGCTTTTGCCCGAACCAGGGTTGCCCACAATCCAAAGAATTCCTCGGCGTTCTTGATGCCAGCGTATGTAAGATGGATCTTGCAAAACCCATTCACATGTTGATTTTATAGCTTTGGGGATGCTGTGAGATCGGGAGTTCATCTGCGGGAATGATAAAGCTCTTGAACACGATTTACGCTGCTCAGCTTGTTGTTTCTCTATTCGGAGCCGCCGGGCTTCGGGTTCCTCCTGATCCTGCAAACCAGACCCACCAGGAGGACTTGATCTTCTAAAGTGTCTTGGTTGATGTGTGAAGCCTAATGAACTTGTTTGGTTGGACTCTGTGTGGCGCTTGCGAGCATGCTTCTCATCCTCCTAATTGCAAGTTAAAAGAGTAAAAAGTCACTTGATGTCCTGAGATATTCCGGTTCGGTATGTCAGGAATCATACCTCGATCTTTTTTGTTCCATCGTGGCCAATACTATTCCTATCGTGCAATTGTATTTTGACCTGATTCATCCGACTTTCCACCTCACCGTACACACCCTGCGTATGCTCAAACTTACAAACCGTGCGATGGTTGGTGCCAAGGAGCTTCTCAGCGCCGTGATTGAAGAATCCCGCAGCAGCCTCTGGTACAATCTGGCATTGGTTAGAATGGGCAAAGTCTATCCCTAGCTTTAAGACACTTAGGGTATAACTCACGAGGCACGATCTCAATTTAAACCTGATCTTGCCAAGCTTCTTGATTATCGGAGTCTTTTGTGCCTCGCAAAAGCAATGCACTATTGGTTGAGGTTCCATCTCCTCCCACTCTTTAACGGCATCAACTACAGAAGGGTTGAAAGTTCGAAGGGCATCAACTATTGTACGACGGACACCAACAAACCTAGAGAGGGAAACAAGGAACTGGTTCCAATCGGCCTCTGGAGATCCAAAATGGGGCGTGCTGAAGAATACTAGCCCGATTTTGGCTGTCTCCAGGCCCGCATAACGCTTTGGGTGGTTGCGAAGTAGTGTCATAGCCAATCGTGCCACAATGCCCCCCATTGAATGGCAAATCAAAATCAATGGGAGAGAGGCATGTTCCTGATCTCGATGGAGTTGCAGCTCCCTGAGCAGTTTGTTTGCATAGTCGACAAGACGATCTTGCCCACTTTCCTTATCCGTAAGGCTCGACGTATATCCGAAGCTCATGATCCTAGCGTCTTTGAAGCCTTCACTACGTGGCACCATATCGCGGAGCCACATTCTCCCGTTGTCTGCACACCAGGTATCAAAAGCATTGCCATCCAAACCATGTATGGCGCAGACACTGTCAGCGTTAGTGTTAAACTCTGCCCTGTGAGGATTTAATTTTACGCGCATACTCAATATCCGGGTTTTCTGGTGATCGAATCACTGTAAGATTCAGAAAATTTGTATCAGCTGTTTCCCAGACCAAGCCACTGGCTCCAAGACTCTTCATATTTGATTCGGCGGTCTTCTTAAATACCGATGAGCGAGGAAACATTATCGTTGCTGATTTCTGTCCACTTTTTTGGGTCGCCACCGTAACCACCAACTTGCAGCAATTAGTATCAAATAGCCAAAGTGAATCGGAATGTCTTACTTTCTGGGCCCCATCAGAATTTAGCCCAGCAAGTTCTTGAACTGCCTTCCGAACATCACTCTCGGTTACCTCTCTAGGTTCTTTGGACTCTTCAGTCTCTTTAGAGGCATCGGGTTGCGATTTCCCTGGGTCAAACGTGACATTCAGGAGTCGTATAGCAAATTTGGACAGAGACATGTCGATTCTCAGGTGTAAATTGTACACCAGGTAATGAAACCACTACAGACACGGAAATGAGTTGATTTGTATTCTTGCTATACGTGATTACATGCGGAGCGGGGTAAAGGCACGGGTTTGACAGATTATTAAGCCACAGTGAGCAAGTCCTATAGGTGGCTTGTCCCTTTGACTGCGGTGAGATCGCACTTGGGTCATTTGCAGGGATTGTATCCAACCAAGGAGCCCTAAATCCAAGATACGTCACTCGTTACGAAAACACTGTAGGAATAAAGTCACACCAATACTGGTAGCAATATTTTTCTGATCTACATAGCTACTTTCTTTGTTAAAATACTACTAATGGACTTGGATTTATTGGATAATGCTTTCTTGTTATAATTATCAATTTGTACTAACAGTTGGGTAGAGACCGTGACACAAGCGCAGTATTGCCGCAGCCATGCCGCAGTCAAAGGAGCCTACACTATGAAAAATTGGTGGCCAGTCTTCTTCACAATTTCAATGGGTAAATCACTAATGTAGATGTGCAATAGCGGCGAAATTTGCCTAATGGCCCCGGGAGAAGATGCAATTCCGACCAAATACACAAGAGAGATGCGGAAGTTCACCCTAAGCATCAGCTGTCGGTTTAACTGGTCACAATTGCCTAGGACAGCGAGGTATTCATTCTCCTTTGGGCAAGAGGGGACTTTCACCATTGACTTGACGATTGTTGCTTTGAGCAAGCGGGTTACCTGTTGCAGTCCCAAAACTAACAAAAAGAAAGCGATAGTATAACACAGCGAAGAAAAAAAAAGAGGATATTGGTGGGCTTTAACCACCTGATTTGGACGAACAGGGAATCGAACCCTGGACCACTCCCAAGATATTCAGACGAAACATGCTAAGGGAGTATTATACCACTAAACCATTCGCCCGGATGATTGTTAATCCGCCTGTCTAATTCAATTTAGAGACCTGGTTTGGGAGTGCATCCCCAACATGAGGAAAATCGTGGAGTTCGTCATGGCATTTGTCCAAATATTTAGTCAACATGACCGGTTCTTCACTTTTTCGTAGCAACAAAGAGGTATTTATCTATCGTAGATTTCGTCCATAAACCGAAAGTTGTCAAGTTGCCACTCATCCTAAGCCATAACATGCGCATGCCTATTACTCGAATGAGAGCCGTTCACAACACAAGGGATACCTTCATATTATTAGACCTATTATAATTGTTACTTGAAAAAGGAATTTCGGTACATCAATTTACTTTGAGCGATGTACGAAGCGAAAAGAAAAAAAAAAGTCTGCAATGAGTACGAACATGATCAGACCAACGGCATCAGAAGATAGGAACCAATGCCACCACAGACCAACGCAAATTCCAGATTCTTACTCAAGGTGGAATAACTTTACTTCAAATACCGTAGAAACTCAACGAATTGGTCATCCTTAGCGCGCCGTGTTTTTCTATGGCCAACCAATTATAACTTCCACTAGTTTCAGCAAGAAAAATAATGCTCCTGCGGGTATATCTCTACTGTGATTATTCCCAAATACTAACTGGATGAGGAAATGAAAAGCAAAAATTGGGCGTTCAAAACACGCTAACGATGACCAATTTGTTGAGTTCCTACGGTATCCCTTTGATGAGCGGCTTTTTCGAATTTCCCAGGAGTGGCTGTGCTAGTTCAAGACTTAAGATTCCGTCGCAGCCAACAGCCCCAACATTTTTCCAACCAGGTCAGGGCGAAATCTATCGCAGTCCTGGTGTCGCGCGCGTATATTTTCAGATGCGGAAGTAATTCCATTCAGATTGTTTATTTCATTTTTGATAAAAGCGCGCTTGGTCTGCCAAGATGATCTGAAACTGCCAGCCTGGTGGGATGATCATCTGGCCGCATTGAACTGGTGGTCAGCCGCTCCAGGAGCACGCACAAGCGCAGCGCCACAGGCCTGTGTTGTCATATGCTTATTGGCTGGTTTCTTGTAGGGAGGGTGCACTTTAGAAGGCAGAACGCATCTGCCTTGATGACATAGCCTGATCAGGCTGTACTCAGCCACGTATCCGACCTGTGACACCACACGTGAGTTTTGCCGCGTCACTCAACTTAAGGCTTAGGCTTGCCCAAGCGAAACAAATTGCCACATGCTACAAAAATCAAAGCTTTTGAAGTCACAAGAACCATGGCTCCAACATCAGCAATGGATTCAAGGCTCCCGTTCACGCCCAGCCGTTTCTACCGTCAGTCGCAGAAAACGGAGCGAATTAGACCCAGTAACGGCATATATTTCATCGTGCCTCATTTAATAAAAAGAAAAAGTAATGTAAAGCGCGTTTTTTTTTTTCAAATAAAAAAGAGAGCCACCAGCCCTAAGAAAGGCTCTCGGTGCACATGTCAAGCATATGCCAACACCAACCGCCTCACCCCAATACCCCTGACGAGCTGAATTCCCAATAGGCCAGCCTAAAAATATTTCAAACAGAGATGCGACCAAAATGAAATAACCCCCACGCTATTTCCCTTCTCTTTCGTAATGACAGGTTTCAAAATCTCTGCACCTGGCGTGACACACACTAACACATGCCTTTTGACGCGTGAACGTTTTGATGAAATCATTACGCACCGACGCACGTAGTAAGCTAAATTAGATAGCACTCGATCTGTATATAAGTCAAGGTAAAACGCCTTGCTATTGCACTTTCTTAGGCAGCTGGCCACATTTTGTTCTCGCAGTCCTATTAGTATGGCCGGCGCCCATGAGCATCCTCTTGCTCCCGAGTATAAAGTAATCCAGATCCCATCATCTCAAAAGGCATTTACTCCTAGAATATTCAAAGTACTAAAAGATAGACCTCAATATAATAACCTGTGCAATCCCACACTGTCAAACTTGGTCATTTTTCCTAAATTTCCATCAGCCCGTTGAAACTCAGGTACGCTTGCTTGGTTCTTCTTCGCCCGAGAACTTGGCTGAATTTGGCAGACATGGCCACCCTTGGTACTGCGTCTGTTGTTATGGTCTGTGGCCATGCATGCAGCCCGCCTCCCACTCCTACGCAAGGCGAAAGCGTCCCGGGTGAACCGCAAGGGTCTCTCGCTCCTAACCCGAACCCCCAACCCGGCCAGACGAGGAAGCGTAGCCCTTGCGATGATTGCATCTCGAGCGGTTTCTGGGTCCCTGCAAAGGGCCAGCATGGCACAGTATGGCGAAAGCTAGGCGCCGTTGTCCCAACATTGCCAGAGTTTACATTACCATAGACCATCTCTGCTTCTTATCTGGACGTTGGGGCTTGGAGTTTTGGGAATCAGCATTTGAAGATTTGATATTTTTCGTTGGCGTTGTTTCAGCGGTTTTGATACTATTTTAACTGATACGTACAAAATGAAAGCAATCTATTTCACAATCCCTCCAGCCTGGTGCACATGTCTCCCTGTTATCTCACGCTCATACTACTACCGCAACTTGATATCTCTAGTCCTAGTAATTCGAATAAAACCCGAAAAAAAAACTTCAATGATCCACTCTCGAGGACTCTATGAATATTTATTTATGAGTCTCGGTTAGGTTAGCTGATGAAGCCATTCAGGTAGTGGGCCTTGACTCTAGCCCTACCCTACAGCTTGGAGAGCACGACAATGGGCGAGACCCAACATTCCAAACGGATGTTGTGCTGTCCCTGTTGTTGTCAATAAAAATCGGGACTTTGGAGATTCGGCGGGGTTCATAGTGACGTGGCTATAGCCAACAGCTTATTTCTTGTGTGATAATAAACCCACGATGTGCATGTGGTCTAGAACCACCAACTTCAGCCAAAAAGCCTAATATAGAAGCAATTTTATCACATTGGCTAGCAGTGCGCATGATGGTACCTATACGATACACGATGGCTTGGAAAACATGAAAATAAAAATTGTTGACCGCAATTTCAGCTTCTTATCTTATTGCGTGCGCCACCAGTTTGCAGAGATGGGCATACCAATGAGCATGCTGGATACAGATCGGAGGGCTGATGCGCAAATGTGGAGGCAGGTTGCCCACGAGGAGACCCGTGCGTTCCTCGTACCGAATTGCTGGAAAGTTTTTTTGGGTGCAGATCACACGTTAAAGAAAAAATAGTCCGTAATTGCTATTTTTGTTCTTAGTTCGGACAATGAGGATCTTTCGGACAGTCCGAGTTGTTATTTCACCGAGGTTGAAGATCTGTCACTGTTGACTATCACCATCCAATGTTTACCATTACTAGGCAGCGAGTCAACACAAACATTAATTTTACGGCAGTGCGTAAACATAAACAAACAAAAAAAACGGGCCACCTGAGACCTTGAGGTCATGCCGAAGCGCTTCATCTCCAAAAACTCCATACCCCAGCTGATAAGGTGTCTCATTCAAGATGAAGCAAACTTGCGGGGTGATTCGGGAGAGCCGGGACCACCCCAGCCCAAGCTCAGTACCCCACGATTGCAGAAAACCTTCCGCAGCGGCAGCGAGGTTACCCTGGAGGCTGGCTGGGTCGCACACACACACGGGAAAAGCAAGCAAGCAGGAAGAAGCTTTTTTGCGGTGCGACACAACCAACGAACGGATCCTGAAACGGCCGGAAAATTGTTGCACGATTGGTCAGATAATTTCCCGGCGTTACATGGCCAATTCTCCCGTTCTGCTGGAAAAGGATGGGTTCATCCTCTTTTTGGTCTCACGTCATCATGTCAGGGACTCAATCCTTGACGGACCCGCTAACCCAAATCAAGCATCTGTGATCCCAAGACAGACGAGCTAGGCTGGCCAACCCCTCCCTTTTTCTCCCTCTTCTTTTCGTTTACGAGGCGTTAGCTGTCAATGGTTTCCTTTTTTTGCGTGTAGTGCATGCCCAGGCTGGCTGTGTGCTGTTTGTTCCCTTGGCCTTTTTTGGGCTCCGCTTCGTAGTCCGTATCGTATCTGCCCCGTAGTAGAGCTTATCAGGGAATTTTTTAGTTAGTGAGGGGCGCCACCAATTCTCTGATCCGAGCAATGTCCGTATGGCAATAGTGCGGCGCCACCGTCTCAGGCCTCATTGTTCTTGGTATCGTATGGGATCGTAATGGACGAAAGCAAGCAGGCGGGCTTGCGACTATTGCCAGCCGGCGGTCGGTGCTTTCAGGTCGACCTAGTTGGAAGCGGCTTCGACCTTCGGGTGATGTGGCCTAGCGCGGCCCGCCGTGTGCACGCAGGAGCACCCGTTAGACGAAGGCCCTGGTCGCTTGGGAGACGCCATGTCATCAAACCCATGGGCACCGATTCGGTACGCCATCCGGGACTAAGCCCTAAGTGGCCGCCGAGCATGGCTCAATATTGTGATGAACTGCGGAAAAGGGTAGGGGGTGGTGGGGCTCCCCCTGTTCCCGTATAGAAATGTCATGAGGGCCACGGGAAAAAGGCCTGGGCAAAGAAAAAAAAGGAAAGAGAGAGAGAGAGAGACAGGCCGGATGGAGCAAGGTCCCCTCAATACCACGCACGGCGGGGGGCTTCGATTTGTTCTTCGGTCCGGGGGACGGGTTGCAACGTGACAGCAGGCAGGGCGGCGTCGACGTAGTGTGGATCGTTCGTTGTTGGCGCCTATTTTTGAATACGAAATAGACTACCGGCAGCACCTCGAGAGGCAAAAAAAAAAAGGTCCAGCCCAGGAAAAAAACGCTAGGACGGAAACACGGCCTTGGCTGCTTCAATTAAACGAATGAGATTATCTCTCAGCCGCAGAAGAGTGGAAGTGTCAGCAACGCACGAGGTCGTGGGCTCTCTCTTTTGGGCTGCTTGGCTTGCTTGGGTGGGGGATCCGCCAGCCGCAGCCGTTGTTCCTCACAGGCAGTCAGTAGCAAGTAGTAATAGGGGCCCTACCCCCCCCCGCGAACCCTGTTTCGTATCCGTCCCATCCGTCGTCACTCGTTCCCGGGATGCGCCTTTGAACCAGCCCAGCAAATATTTGCCTTTTTGCACTGCTTGCTGCTGCTTCGTATTCTTTCGTCATTCGTTCTTCTTTTATTTTTATTCTGGGCTTGTACGTTCGCTGTTATATTGGCCCCGGGCCCTGCTGTCTCCTTGCACGGTTCCCTTGCATCTCCGCAATCGCTTCTCTTTGTGCGTCGCAGCCCGGCGTCGCATTGCTCTCTGTCTGCATCTTCCCGTCTTTTCAAACAAGAGACCCTCCGCGGGGCTCTTCCCCGATCATGCGCGCAGGGTCGTCCCTCCTCGCCTTGCCGGCATTGGCCTCGGTCGCATCGGCCGCGGTGCAGTATGTGGTATGTACACACGGCGGTTTAGCTCTTAAAACAAACTACTTTGCTAACACTGGACCGCGCAGGGAGTCGCTATTCCTGGTATCGACTTTGGTTGCGACATTGATGGAAGCTGGAAGCCTGCCTATGACCCCATCAGGATCCCCATCAAGAAGTATGGCGGCAGCGACGGTGTTGGCCAGATGAAGCACTTCGTCGAGGATTCCGGATTGAATGTTTTCCGTCTTCGTGAGTTGTTCCCAGTTCGCCCGGAAACGAAGCCTCCATTCCTAACAAGCCCCCCTCTTTCAAAGCCACACCATGGCAGTACATCGTCAACAGCAAGATTGGGGACCTGGATTCGACTCTTTGGGGCCGCTACGACGAGCTGATGCAAGCGTGCCTGGACACGGGCGCCTACTGCATGATTGACCTGCACAACTTTGCGCGGTACGATGGTGGCATCATCGGCCAGGGAGGACCGTCCAACACCCAGTTCGCCAACCTGTGGAGCCAGATTGCGAAGAAGTACGCCAAGGAGGACAAGGTCATGTTCGGACTGATGAACGAGCCTCACGACATCGACGTCAAGCTGTGGGCCGATACGTGCCAGGCCGCCGTCACGGCCATTCGCAAGGCCGGCGCCACGTCGCAAATCATCCTGCTTCCCGGCACCAACTTCGCCAGCGTCGAGACATTTGTCTCAAGCGGGAGCGCCGAGGCCCTCGCCGCCATTTCCAACCCCGACGGCAGCAAGGACGGATTGATCATGGACGTCCACAAGTACCTGGACATTAACAACTCGGGAACTCACGAGGAGTGCACTACGGACAATGTCGAAGCCTTCAACAGCACCGCCGAGTGGTTGAGGAAGAACAAGAGAAAGGCCATCGTCTCTGAATCGGGCGCCTCCATGTCTGACTCTGTAAGTGACACAGCGACTCACGCGCGCGCGCGCGCACATTTGCTTCCGGCGGTCAAGAATCTATTTTGCTAACAAAAAGCCACAGTGCATGCAAATGTTCTGCTCGCAGAACGAGGCCATCAACCAAAACGATGATGTCTACATTGGTTTCGTCGGCTGGGGCGCCGGCAGCTTTGACCTGGACTACATCATGAGCCTGGTGCCCACGGGCGAGGCTGGGTCATTCGAGGACAACAAGCTGATGAAGGAGTGCATCATCAAGCCCCTGATCAAAAACGCCAAGAAGGACTCCTCGTCCTCGACAACGACGACATCGGCGACCAAGGCGACGCGCACCAAGACATCTTCGGCGACTTCCACCGACGACTCTGCGACATCGACGGACCGTGTCTTCAAGGAGGAGAACCCCTCGTCGACTTCGGCCTCGGCCAGCAGCACATCCTCCTCCAACGCCGACAGCGCGGCATCTTCACGAAGCGTACAATCCTTGACCGCCAGCGCCATTGTGGGCGCGGCTCTGTTTTTCCTCTGCACATGATTAATATTCCCCCCATAATACCTAATCCCACATGCAAGCATGTTTCACGTACATAGTTACTATCTAGAGTAGATATAGAGTAAGAAATAATACGTCACCACACATGGCTTTATGCTACCAACTTACGCAAGCTCCCCTCCCCCTCGTTGCGATTATGAAAAAGGATGGGATGGTATCAGCTGCGTGTCAGCACACACACAGATGCCTAGGAACGTGGCTGACGTTTTCCGTGGCTTCTCTCAGCGTCGAGTCACGCAAAGAACCAAGCCAGGAACATGTGCCTTGAGAAGGGCTGAGTTTGTGCAGTTCCACGGCGCTAGTCGATCCAAGCCGCCACTAGGGCGATGGAACAGTGGTTCCTCGCGATGCGATAGACAGAGGCCCAACCAGGTGTGTGAGGCTTGTTTTGGGGCTGTGCGCGGTGCGCGAACAAGGAACAAGGGAACGTGATTGTGCCTTGCCGCCAAGCGGGGTAGCCTGTGGCTCGATGCTGGTGGCTGTGATTGGCCGCCGTGCGCCACAACTTGTGATTTGGCTGCCTCCGCTCGTGTGGATAAAGATGAGTTATATCGAGCTGCGTCGACTGTCAGATTTTATTGCCGACGCATCATCACACACTGCGACATTATTCCCCCCCACCTCCCTCTCTCTCCCTCTCTCTCTCTGCGCGCACCGGCAAACCGACGCGGGGAAAAAGAACACTACACAGATCATGAACCCTCAGCAACCTTATTACGGACAGGCTACAGGCGGTCCTGCGTCTCCTGCGGGGTCCTACCAGTCCTACCAGGGTGCGCCGCCACCGTCGCCGTATCAGCAGCAGCAGCAGCCAGCCTACTACGGGGCCCAGGCTCAGCAGCAGCAAGCCCAGCAGGGCCACTATCAGAGCCAGCCCTACGGCCACCCTCAGGGCCAATCATACCCAAGCCAAGGCCAGTACTATCCGCCACAGGGCCAGTACCCGCCAAGCCCGTCCTATTCGCAGCACCAAACAGCAGCGCCCTACGGCCACCAACAGCAGCAGCCGCCTGCATCACCGTACCAGCAGCAGCCTCCGCTGTCTCCGTACGGCCAGCAACCTCCTCCGTCTCCCTATGGCCAGCAGCCTCCCCATTCTCCATACGCCCAGCAGGCTCCTCCGCCAGGTGCATACGGTCAGCAGCCTCCTCAGCAAGCCCTCTACGCCCAACAGCCACCCCAGGAGCTGTACGGCTCAAAACCTCTTGCTCCAGCTCCCTATGGCCAGCAGCCATCCCCTCAGCCGCAGCCCCTCTTTGAGCTGCCCGTAGAATACCCTCCTCAGGTGCAGCAGCAGCTACAGCACCAACAACAGCAACAGCAACAGCATGGAGCTCCACAGCAGTGGCAGGCGCCACTTCCCCAAGGACTCCAGCAGCAACCGTCCGGCGTGCCGCCAACTCCCGCTTCTCCAGGTTACGACCCCGCGCAAAAGGCGCTTGTGCAGCACGTCGACACAGCGGCTGATGTCGAGGCGTTGAGAAAAGCAATGAAGGGCATGGGCTGCGACGAGCGCAAGCTGATCCGCGTCCTCACTCAGACAAAGTACAACAACCCCTGGGCCATGGCTCAGCTTGTGCGCGACTACAACTCGCGCTTCATGCGTGACCTGGCTCAGGACATTGAGAGCGAGACCCGCGGCGATTTGGAGACGGTTCTGCTTGCGCTGGTGTGCGGCCCACTGGAGAACGATGCTCGCACTTTGAAGAAGGCTCTTGTGAGGGCTGGCACGGATGAGGATGCGCTCAATGACGTGCTGCTGTCTCGATCAAACGCTGACATCCGCGCCATTATCGCCGAGTATAAGCGCATCCGGGGCCACGAGCTGGCCGTCGACATCAAGGATGACGTGGATGACACCCTGTTCCGCCTGTACAGCATGGTGCTCTCCGCTACGCGCACCGAGGCCGGGGCGTCGGTGATTGCCACCGAGATCGACCAAAAGGTGACGGAGCTGCAGCAAGCCACCGAGGGCACGCTCGGCGCAAACGCCGTGGCTGTGGCACAGATCCTCGTCAGCTCCAACGACGCCCAGCTGCACGCCATGTACGAGGCCTACCAGCGCAAGTACCACCGCAGCCTGCAGGATGTCATCGAGAAGGAGTTCCGCGGCGACATGGAGGACGCCCTGCTGCATATCCTCTTCCAAGGCATGAACCGCGCCTACGCCGACGCCGGCCGGTTGAGGGAGCCCCTGCAGAAGACTATTCGCAAGGACAGGCTCTTCATCAACCGCGTCGTGAGCCTGTACTGGGACCGCAACCGTCTGATCGAAGCCAAGGCTGCTTATAGAAAGCGTTACGGCGTGTCGCTCAGTCAGGATGTCAAGGACTATCTTAGTGGTGATTACGAGGATGCTATTCTGGCGCTGATTGCGGACCAGTAAGGGCTTTTGTTTATTTGTTATGTGATACCATTTGCTTTTATGATGTTATGACGGGAATGCCTGGTCTTGGAAAACTTTCATGTACTTTTAGAAGAGGATTTATGGATTGTCGAGATCATGACCTTTATTAGTATTTTATGAATGAATGAGCCCGTCATCAAGGGCGTTGTTCTTGTTTACAAGGGTATGTCCAGGTGAAATATATGATCAAGTGCTTGATTTACGTAGTTGGTTCTTAGTTGTCAAACCACGTTTGAGATATTTACTTTATACTCCAACTGCTCCTTGAAACTAAACATGTCTTCGTCTGGCCCATTTGGTGAGATACTCTCTCCCTGCCAACCTGTACTCGTCCTGCTCCACGTACGCTCCGCCCTGGCTCTTTGTCTGGAGAACAAGGTTGAGCCCCTTGGCATCCTCGTTATATACAGGCCACTTGGGTAGCCCATCGCCGTTGGGGTTGCCAGAGTGAACGAAGTGAATCCACTGGCTGCTCATCTGGTCGCTCAGCGCGACGTACTCTGGCCACGGGCCGACCTTGGACGGGTTGTTGAAGACGAATGCGACCTCAGAGTAGTGCTTCACGCCCTGGTAGGCCGCATCGAGAGAGCCCTTGAGATCCGTGTACGTGGCATTGGTGTTGTTCTGCCAGGGTCGCGTGTTGAATCGGTAGATGTAGGTTGGTGAGTATGCTGCGTAGTGGCGTGCATCATCTAGGCGAGGCGCGTGGTAAAAGATATCGCCGGCTATGGCTGCAGCGCGTTTGTACTGCTTGCCATATTCAGCAAACCGTTCTTCGCCAGTGTTGATGGGCACGCCCTGTGTTGGGTCATCTGGGTAGAGTTCCATGATTTTCTTGACTACCGACTCGGGATAGCCATAGCCGAAACCTTGGAGCAGGTAGGTGTAGAGCTGTTCATCTGTGTCCATACCATCTGGTGCATTGGCAGTTCCCTCATCAGAGTTGGTGCCATACAGATGCGGGATGTGTGCGAATCTGCCAGAGTGCAGCAGCTCGGTAGGATAGTTTGGGATGACGTCGCCATCTGGCACTTTGTTAGTCATGGGGTTTCCTCTTGGTTTTTATACCGAAAGACTCACCAACTGTGGGGTAGTACCCATTGATGCCAGGAGCGTACGAGTTCATCAATGGCAGCAGGGTTTCGTATGGAACCTGTCGCAGACAACTCAGTGTGTCGCTGGCATCTGTGCAGTTAACTCCGTCGACAATTTTGTTGTAAAGAGGTTGATACCATTCTGATCCGTTGTACCTGCGATTTGAGGTTAAAAACGGACGTCAAGTTCATGTTCTTAAAGTGGAACATACCAGGCCGTTGCTGCCGAACCAGATTCCTGGATTGATCTGTGAAATAGGCCATCGGTTCGGCCTCCGTAGCTCATCACCAATTGACCCTAGAACTCGCTTAGTATGCACCATTTAATTCGAGATAAAATTGAAACTCACCACTGCGAAAGAGCCAGAGGACTCTCCCCAAATTGTCACGGATGACTTGTCGCCGCCAAAGTTGGAAATGTTCTCTTGGATCCACGCAAGTGCTTTGCGCATGTCTCTGAGAGCTAGGTTGGTGTTTCCGGAACCCTGCCTTCGGTCAGACACAAAATAACACAAAAAGGCCAAGACCTCTTACCTGGATCTCTATCGAATACATGTTTCCCCAAGCTCCTTTGCGGTAGTTGATGCTGACTCCGACAATTGGCTTTCCGATTTCAACTGACCTCTGGACAATGTAGGTCAAGTTGTAATCCGCGTACGAGCTGGCACCGTATTGGTAAGACCCTCCGTGAATCCAGACCATTACAGGTGCCTTGGCATTCGCCTTGAGTCCGGCTGGGCGGATAACGTTGAGAGACAAACAATCCTCGCCCATTCCAGACGTATAGCCTCCCGTGTCATCGGGGCACGCATGGCTATACTCTTTTGCATCGCGAACTCCGGTCCACGTGTCGGTAAGCGATTGAGGAATCCTGAATCTGTTCTCTCCAGTCGTGTTCTGGGCATAGGGCATGCCAAGAAAGATGTCTTGCTCAAACTGGGGCAGGTACAATCCTTCGTACGTTCCATTTCGAACAGAGACGATAGGATTAGTAGCATAAGTAGGCACTGTGGCAAAGACAGCCAGCAGGCTGATCATTGCCCGGAGCGTCATTTCGAGAGCTGCGCGTGGCCACTGAGATGGAGAATTGTCCAGCGACTGAAGTCGAACCGTGGGCAATTGAGTGGGGTTGGTGAGTTGATATAGGCAAGCTTCCTATGGACCACGTCTTATCGTTATTCCCCGTCAAATTTCCGAAAGTACAAAGCTAGATAATGGAGAATACATGTTCAAGGAAGAAGATAACGATAGACAGTATCTCAAAAAGATGCCCGATATTGTTCAAGGATTGCGATTGTGGCCTCGTAGTATCCTTGCCCCGAAGGGAAAGGAATTAGACTCTG
Source organism: Calonectria hawksworthii (assembly GCA_020975415.1). Taxonomy (NCBI): domain Eukaryota; kingdom Fungi; phylum Ascomycota; class Sordariomycetes; order Hypocreales; family Nectriaceae; genus Calonectria; species Calonectria hawksworthii. Next base: position 756,777 of record JAHXZK010000026.1, read on the forward strand.
GCGATGGAACCATGAATGCGGGGATGAAGCGGTCTGCTGGTAAAAGCGCGGTCGCCTGCGATTGCGCTGATTAGTCCATGAACCATTTTCCGTTGGAGGTTCCACAATATCCTTCAGTCTTTAGATTGATTACTCGAATAGGAAGGTAATCTGACGGATGATCGCAGCAAAAATGATGATTCTCCTCGACACAATGCGGGGCACTGCTAATCTTATCCCCGTCTATCTAGACCTAAGACCGGATTGGGGATTCGGCCGGGGAGAGACATAGATAGGCCCAGCCACGAGCGCATTCCCCGATCTAGGATTTTTGATCGGATCGTAGGAGTCGGCATCACACGATGTCGGAACCTGATTGAGCCCGTGTAAGAAAAAAGGGCAAGAGACTAAGAAAAGGGCAGAATAACAGAATAATTGTCAAGGCCCTCAACACTTACAGAAAATGAGCTTCCTAGTACCGGAATACAACATCCAATATGTACTGCGGCACGCATACAAGTAATTATCTAATGCATCTGCAATTTATACTCGCTAATTCCATTAAACTAGTTTTATCCTGGGAAAGATCCCTCAACAGCCTTAGATCACCTATTTGCAGTTTTTGCGACAAAACGAGGCTTGTGTGAGGTGGTTCCTGACCGTCGTATTTTTTCGTTATCATCGAGGGTTACACATGCACATGAGCGTCCCATAGGAAACAATGCTGGGAAAGATTTCTTCAATTTAAACAAATAATCATACAGACTCTTGGCTAAAATCGACCGACTCAACATGCAGTGCGAACTCCGCGGCCTATTTCTACCACTCCATCCCTGAATGTCTCGGATTGCATCTTCGTCGAAGTTACCATATCATAGGTTGGATTATGGAGCGAACGATGAGTTGATCTATGTGATCGTAATTATCATGGGAAGCGAACTTATAGGAAACATATCTACTAAAATCCAGTTGCGTAATCTAGGCCAATTTGAACTGATGATGTAAGACCCTAGCTTAGGCTTTTTTCAACTAGACCTTGTCGGAATATACGCTCATGGACACTGGCGTTGGTTTCATCTAAATACATTTGTAGCATGGATGAACCCGTGTTTTGAACTGTGATTTGAGTCCTCGGAGTGCAAAGCTCAACACAAAATGCGCCCCAATCCCCGGATGTAGCATTCTTCACTGCCTCTCTGAGACTCATACCGTAGCGATCTCGGTACGCAGAGGTCACGGCCTGCATATGGCTTTCATCCCAATGATAACGAACAAGTCGGGATATGAGCAACTCACGGTGTAGAACAGCTTTCTTTGGCGCTGATATTTCGCGGTGCAACAGTAAAGCGTCGCGTACGGGGCGGTTAATGACGCCGTTGAGGATGTGTGCTATGGCCTCGCCCTAATGAATCGATATTAGCCACAGCTATTATGGAGACAACAGGACAGCGGAGCTATGAGAGGGTACAGAATAATATAAAGAATCTACAAGTCATAAAAGGAATGCTTACCGCTAAATTCCCGCAGTTCTTCAAAGCATCTCTTGCCAAGTTCGATTTGTACTGGGCTTCGTAACGCGTCATCATCTGTCGCAGATGCGAGTCGCTGCGCTGCGGAATGATATCCAAAATGGCCATATCGACATCATGATGATCTGAGTCAATGGCAGTTCGCAGCTCTAGGATGTCATTCTCAACCAGTGCGTCATCAATAGGCAGCCGTTTCCCATCCGGGCCCCACTCCTCCATCCGTTGCTCTTGGAGCATTGAAATTATTGCTTGCTTGAGCTTTTCTTCCTTCAGTTCGATGCTAATACACTTTGTGAGATTGTCTTCGTATTTTTTATCTGAGAAAGCATTCTTGATGGCGTGGATCTCGTCGTTGGTGCGGCCTAGGAGCGCCTCGATGAGCATCACAAGGCGGATTTCGCTATCTTGGTACCAGAAGGTACACCAGTAAGCTTCGCTTTCCCACATGCCTAAGGCAGTGGCATAGCATGATTTCATCAAAAGGGGGTCTTGGTCTTTGAGACGCACGCGAATGTGCTTTGCGACGTTGACACCCCTGTCCTCTGACCCGGTTTTGACGATGCTCTTGTACTCAACACGCAGCTGCATTATCTGCTCATGTGTTAATTTGGGAAGAATCTCGATAAACACTTCTGTATTTGTTATTTGTCCCGGTACTGTCAGAGCTTTGACAAATTTATCCGTAAGGCTCCTAGAGTAGTCTTCTTCGTTGCGCTCCCCGGCGGCGAATTCGTCTGTTGTGTCAAGGGGCCGAGGTCCTGGAGGTGCCTCGGAGCCGTTTTTCTCGTCAATCCTTTCGATATTGGCCCTTTCTCCTGCGCTTGTTCTTACTGATGCTCCTGCCTCTTTCGGTGTAGGGTTATCATGCACTTCAGGCTCAGGAGATAGAGAGGAATAGGGCAAACCAGGAACATGCTCGGCAGCCTCGAAGTGTCCAGAGTCAGGGGCTTCAGGGATCGTGTCGTTAGTTTGCTCTGCTGCGGGACTTTTGACCTCCGCTTGCAGTTGAGTTGATGAGCTACTATGCGAGAGGTGATCCTTAGGTTCGTATTTAGAGATTTCGTGGATTATAGGATCATTTTGGAGGGCTTCAAGTGGTCCATCGTTGAGGCGAGTGACGAAGCCCCATTCGAAAACTCGATGATCTCTGGTTGGGATCCCATCAAACAATGAAAGTTCCACAAAGTATATTGAGGGGTCATTGCACCATAAGAATCTTTCTTCACTTTCGTTTTTATGGATGGTAAAAAGGGCGGGAAAATGCTCAGCTGGATCCACACCCATCTTCTGATTCTGATTTGGAGATTTAGTGGTGCACGAGGTAATGTAGGCCTTATAACCTCCCCATGGTGCATAAACGCTTGGAGGAGATGAGTTAAGCATAACCGGATTCTGGCTTGAAGCTTCCCAGGAATCCGTAAACTTCGGCCTGGTGTATCTTTCAGGATCCATTTTTATGGTACTTCTGCTGGCTGGCTTGGAGACACCTTCGGAGCCCTGACCGTGTTCGGAGCTCTCCGATCCGCCATCCTCATGGGGTGGAAGGGATCTAAGCGCAAGAAACCTTAAGTGGCCCACGATGTGACTTTCCAAGTCATCAGTGGCCTCATCGGTGCCACAAATAGGGCAAAATTCGAACATGGGCACAATCGGACGTGCGTTTCTCTCGGCGAGCACGCGCAACTGAGGTTCTGATAGGGGGCGCGGATGGCTTTCTTTCATGTGATTTAAGTACTCTTTTTCTGTGAGAAAGATTAACGGTCGGTGAGACTTTGAGTTGCAGCGCCATCGCAACATATGCTCGCGCATATGGCGGAGCCAGTCACTACTATGAGCAAAGAGTTCTTCGGCCTTGTCACATTCGTCAAATAGACACACGTATGCGTCAAGATCTTTGACGACATGGTCTCTATAAAAATGTCAAGTATTAGTTTGATGGAGGTGTTGATTTTGGAAGCTTGCTGTAAAGTGAATGAGGGCCACATACTTCCATTTCTTTTCTTCTGCCACCGAAAGACTGGGAATGGCATACAAACAATAGGGGCATATCACTTCCGGTATTGCCCTATTGCACTCAATCCAATCCAGTTCCAACGAGGTTGCAAGTTTTGCGCTCGCTTCAAACAGTTTGTGATCGAGTTCTGGTTGTTGAATGGTCTGTACGTATTGATTGTGTTCCTCCTCGCGTTGCCTTTTTAGCTTTTTGTATCTTTGCTTTACTTGACCATTGGGAGCGGGAGGGAAAATTAGTTCCTCGTGATTCGCTAGAGCAAGAGTTTTGGTTGCTGAAATGACAGAGGGCGTGGAGATATTTTTATAATCTTCGACTGCCAATGTGGTCGCACTAGCAGCCTGAGACTGTGCAATGCTTTTTGGGGAAGGGCCGACAGTTTCGACACCACCGGCAAGCTCCTCTGAAATTCCCGGTGCATCGAAACCCTGATTCTGGGCTTCTGGAAATTCGATCTTCGGTTGTGAGATGACCTTACTGGCCCTTATAGGGTTTGCGCCATGACGAGATCTTCTGTACAGAATTCTCTTCCGCCTCAAAACCATCGATAGTGCAAGGCGTTTTTGAAGATTTTCCTCAATTTTAGGAAACCGTCCGCGGATGTAATTGGCATATAATTCTTGTAACAATGGCTCAGCATTATTTCCATCATCATCTCTGATTTGGTACGATTTTGCCGCTTTGAGGTTCTGGGTTTCTCGACTTGCTCTGCGGATGGTATTCGTGAGTCGATAAAGCATGCCTATTTCTTTTGCCACAGCAATCACAGCAGACTCTAGATCATCACTCTGGATGACTAAGGGATTTGCAGTGGACGACTGCCGAGGATTTCCTGGTGTTCTAAGCGTAGCTGAACCTGCTTGGAGTTAGCAAGCGTGAAACGAGCACTGGCTAGTGAGTCATTATTTCCCCAAACTTAGTGCCAGATACCTAAGCTGGTTTGTTGCCATAGAACAAGATGCGAGAATTAGGTGCTATGAAGGAGACAAATACATACAATTATGGATGCTCTCTTCCAAAGCTTCCAACAGGCCACAGACAGCCGCGTGTACTTCTAGCGCCTCTCTGAGGCGGTGATCCATGGAAGCTCGCCCTCGAGCAAAGACGCCGATCCGAGATGTCCAAATAGAGAACCTTGCCAGCTGGTCTTCGACTAACGCTAAGTCGCGTGGGTGGTGGCAAGCCGATAGATGGAGGCATTGTTGAAAACCCCTGAGACATAGTTCGGCGAGTCCAGCTATGGTCGTCTGGTCTGGGGAGCTCTTTGCATCGGCCAGTTCGCTTAATTCAGCGGAGTCGGCAAGGTCTTGGTAATCGGCTGTCATCTCGACGCTGGGACGAGAAAGGAATTATCCACGGTTACAATTTAAAGTCGATGATGAGCTTAGACGCGCTCGACTTCAAATTTTGCTCTGATTCTGTTCAACAATACTCGCAAACTTTGAGGGGGGAAACGTGGATTCATCCAATGACCGTAAACCACGCATTGTCCTTGTTTGGACCCCGCCTTGCTTTACATCCCGGCTCAGGATGCTGGAAATGATTGGCTTATGATAGCTGACAAAGCCTTTAATGCAACCCGTCAGCCTGGTGGTCTGAGGGGAAAACTACAGTTTGATCCAAAACTGCAGCGGGGTGTTGATAACACGACCTCCAGTACAAACCTATGGCTCTAGGAGTCTAGTAGGTAGCGCCCACTGGCTGTCATGGTTGCCCGAGCCTACTTGCACCTCATGAACAACAAGAACGATAACTGAGAAAAGTCCAAGTCCAGCTGGTATTTGTCCTTTGCGAGGCAGCATACTTCGGCGTGGTTTACACAGTCGGCATGGCGCCAATCTCTGTCAATAGTTCAGGCGCCTGGGCCGTGGACTTGGCATTAGCTACATCAAACTCTATCTTACAAGTTGCCGTGCTTCTCAGAAGCCGCCAGACGGACAAGGGTCTCAAGAAGCTGCTACGTTACTTACCAGCACACTGTGCATTGGTTTCTGACCATGTCCGCCGAATCAGAGGTGTAGTCGGCCCAAGAAATGAGCTCATCGCCCAAGTCCTCGGATTATTTGAATCCCTCATCACTCCCAAGCTTGCACTTAGTACGTCAACGGATCCATATCCACGGCAGCAGGCTCTCAACCGACGCTGGGATGCCATGCGAAATCGGAGCATGGATGTCAAATTGGACTTTGCAGCGAAGTGTTTAGTTCTCGAACAACCCTCTGTGCAGCAAGTTGGCCAACGATTGGAGGAGTTTTTCGACGCATGGGACGAGGATGTAGCGGCAAAATATCCCGAAGATGGCTCAGAATGGTTTTCGGATGAACAGAACATTCCAAAAGAGAGGAGAGCGGAGCCATCGTACGCGGTACAGAGCGCCGCTCAATTGCTTTTCAAGGCCCTCACCCGCAGCACCAAGTGCGAATGTTGCCCAAAGCATGACCTCGATGCTAGGCTCTGTCTCCGCACATATAGGAAGCTTGATATTGGCGGCGAAGAAGAAAATTCCAATAACTTTGAGATGTTACTCTCCGCTCGCGAGGATTGGCAGGAGGCACGTGTGCGCACAGTCCGAGATACCGTTGTTCGGTTTGTCGTTGACGATGAACCACGACCGCCGGCGCTGAAGAAAAAGCTGGACTATATCCCAATGCCAGTTAAAAAACTGTGTGACCAGCTACAGAAGATGCAGAAAATGACCTCGAAGCGACTTGAGCTTAAGGTCGAAAATGGCCGACTGCTAAAGCTGCGGTCCGAGAAGAGCCAATTCAGCATTGATAAGAAAAAAGGGGCAGTTTCATTACAGCAGTTCATTAAAACAAGCCCCAGTTCCTTAACAGCGAAAACGAAACGAATTCTTGCTGTGCTTCTAAGCTATACGGTTCTTCATCTACATGATACCCCATGGCTTCAATCAACATGGGATTCCTCAAACATATTGTTTTTCCAAATATCGTCCTCTACTATTCCACTAAGGCCCTTCATCCAGACTCAGATAACCGGCCAAAATGTTTCCGACGATGTAAAATGGGATATTGAATGGCAGGGAGGACGAAAGCCTCACCAATCTAATGATAATTCGTTTGGTCTTGGGTCGGACGATGCTTATAACGATTGTGTAGATCCAGACGACTTAGATCCCGATGACCTAGATCCTGAGAGCTTGGATCCAGAAGATATGTATGCGAATGGAATTGACCCGGACGACATTGAGCATCCATTCCCAACATTAGTCAGCCTTGCCGTTGTGCTGATGGAACTTTACCTTGCAACACCATTTAACGTGCTTGCAACGAATCGTGACATTGACTTCCAGGAAGGTATGGACAACCCCACAAGGTCGCTTAATGTTGCTTTGGTATTCAAAGAATACAAGCGCGAGATTCCTCAAAATTCACAATTCTACTATGCCATTGAAAAATGTCTTGACTCGAGGACTTGGGAAAATGATGACGGTCAACGGCTCGATGAGCAGGCACTGAGAGTCAGGATATATGAGGAGGTTGTACGACCACTGGAGGATGAGCTGTGCGATGGCTTCAGCTTTATCACCATTGAAGAACTGGATACGATTGCTGAGAAAGTGGACTTTGGTAGTTGGGGAAAAATTATTTCCAACCAACAAGGAGGCACTCCGTCGGAAACATCTGTATCTCTTAGGGAAGGAATGTTTCCTTACCAACAACCGCACTTTTCTGCAATACCAAATGCCTTGTATCCTCATTTGTTAGCGGCATGGGGCCAGAACATCCCTGATGCTGTCGCGTCTCCTGGTTCTGGAAAAGGGTATTTATTGGCCTCTGACTCCGAATACGAGGCTGCCAAGTTTTATGATGATGAGAAGCCTTCTGAAAATCATTCACGAGCAGAGTATGTTGCAAGTATTCTATTTTAATACCCTACACCATGGTTTCCACTTCCCTTTTCCTTTTTTCTTTTTGGCCCTAGCGGAAATGTGCCCTAACATTGATACTTAGACTTGAAAAATATCTCAATTGGAGAGTCAAATATCAAGCCGTTCTGAGAAAATACATCGAGCCTCATATAAAAGATCCACCAGAAAATGCTGTGAAAATCGCAGTCCTTGACTCTGGCGTCGATGAGACGCACGAGTCCTTTGATACTGGACAAATCAAGGTCAAACGAAACTGGACTAATCCGGCAAAGAAGAAGAGAGTTTATGACTATGATGGGCATGGTACTTTCACCGCCAGCTTATTGACTGACTATGCCCCAGACGCAGACTTATACATTGCAAAAATTGCTGAAGGGAAGCCGTCTCCACCTAAAGTTATCGCAGAGGTAAGTGTATTCTCACGGTATGAATATCATTTGAGATATTTTGGGGCTCACCAGTGGGATAGGCCATCATATCTGCCGTTGATGAATGGAAGGTCGACATCATATCCATGTCGTTTGGATATCCGACAAACCAGCTTGACGACTACAGTGAACTCGAAAATGCCCTTCTTTATGCTTATTCCAAGGGCGTGCTGCTGTTTGCAGCAGCTTCGAACAGCGGTGCGAACCAGGATAGGGCCTACCCTGCTCGCGATCCTCATGTGATCTGCGTTCACTCAACCGATTCGAACGGGAACAGGTCAAAGTTCAGCCCTACAGCGCTTGCTCGTGACCATAACATTGCCACCATTGGTGAAGCGGTTCAGTCAGCATGGCCAGTGAGCCTGTGCAACCAGGATGCCAATCCAAAGTGCGTTCAATGCAAATCGGGTACTTCATACGCGACCCCTATTATGGTAGGGATTGCCGCATTCCTATTGCAATACGCAAGGATTCATCTGCCGGATAAGGCGCACATGTTAAAGCGTCAGGAAAAAATGAAGAACGTCCTTTTAAAGCTAGCCGAGAAGACTCAGCAGTCTGTAAGCCGAGATGGCTACAACTATGTTGCGTTAAGTTTGTTTTCGGATAACCTCTTCGGAAAGGACAAGTCATTTATAGATGAAACCATTGGCGAGTTGTTAAAGCGGTAGGATGCGAATACAGACTGGCAACACCGCTGTGGTGTAATATCTGTAAATAACATTTTCTTATTGCATACATTCTATTTCCATATACATCAGGCTCCAGCCTTTACAGTGAGCAGCAGACAATAAACAGGCTTCATGGCCCAAATACCCTTTGTGTTTAAGTTAGGTTGGTTCAGGTTAGATTAGATCTGTTAGGCTGGGTTGGATTCATTGTATCAGGTCATGTCAGATTGGCTAGTTTGTCAAGTTTCAGCGGGTGCAAATAGTACAATTCCAGAAATTTCATAACATGCAACTCATTCCTCAATGCAAAACTGTTGAAATACGAGGGAATCCCCCAACCAAGCGTGGACTTGCATCAATTTTATTGTCCGTTAGAGGCCGTTGTGATATATCCCATGCAACCTGCTCAATCGTCGTCTTCTGAGTCTTCCTCGAGCAGAAACGCGCAAGTTACTACCGAATCTCCCTCCATCAACTCCTCTTCATCGTAGCCTTCCCCTTCTGCCGTTGCTTCTGCTTGGGATGCTACAGAGAGTTCTGGGACATATTCTCGGACTCCCCCACTATGGTCCTCGCCCAGCATCGCGCTCTTGGTGTAGTCATCATTATCTTCTACCTCCTGGGTTTTCTTACTTACACGGACCTTGCGAGCCCGAAATGCAAAAACAAAATCGCTGCTGCCTTCCCAGGAGGTGCTGTGTTTAGTCGCGACCGCACCCCCGACACCTGGTGCGACACCTACGGCAGCAACACCCCCGCTCCAGACAGTGCCATCCACTTCAACTGATGTTTCGACTCCGTGAGAGCGAGACTTGGCCGATTTGGCACTAGCACCATGTACCGTTTTGATCCCAGTGATGATGTAAACTGGCTTGCGGTAGCGGGATTTCTCCAAAAATTGTCGCACCGCCGGTGTCTCAACACACTTTTTGATATATTCATCCTTGGGGATAAACTGCTTTGTTTCGACTCGTTTGAAGCTATACAGTTCTTCATTGCTAGATGGGGTCAGTGATGTGTTCTATAAAAAATACAGGCGCACATGCCCTTGGTTCCAGTTGGTGGTGAAATCGACGCCGACCCCAAGAACGCTTAGAAATCTTGTAAAGATGGAGAACTGCCCTTCTCTAAACTTCTCGCTGGAGTATTCAACATTGGTCTTCTCCGACAAGAAGACCTCCTCGGCTGTTGGGGGCGGCGTTGTAGATAAAGGCCGCTCTGGCTTCTTGATTGACGTCAAGACATTGCCTAGCTTAATAGGCCCTTCAGGAGGCCAATCCCACGTCGGGGCATAGAAGAAATATGAGATCTGATTCGCCATAACTGGAAAAATACCTTATTTCCTTTGGTGTATCCTTGTTGCCCTTTGAGCTGATGTTGATCTAGGTGGTAACCTGGTGAGGCTGAGTCCCGTTAGGCGGGGCTTGCAGCACCACGATGTGGCCCGAGGATTAACCCGCAAGTAATCAGTGTGTAATCGTGAGCCAACCAATACCCTTGGAACACGGCAGCCCCTCTTACAAAAGTGGTGATTAAATCATTAGTTCGATGAATCGTTTCAAGTATTTGGCATAACAAAAGAGCCGTGTGGCTCTGCGGTGCATTGCTGCGATAAACCTGCAATTCTATCACACTCCGAAACTGGAGGAGTTAGACACCAAAATACCCGCCTAGAAAAGCCAGGCAGTGAGTCATAAGGATCTTGCACAGATCTTTGAAGGAAAGTTCTCAGTTTTACCTAGTGATCTGGATTAAGTTGTTCTTTCGCGAAAAGATCTTCATCACCAAAACTATCGTTGAACGCCGTTTGTATATCACCGGTGTCTAGTTCCTAGATCACCCGGTCGAGCCTGCCGCTTGTTTCTTTTTTACTGCAAATAAATTAATAATTAGATGGAGATTGCTTTATCTGATAGCTATAGCTATTGTAGCTTCTCCAGCTTGGATATGTTGTTCATGAAGCTATTTTGACTTGTTGCATCCTCAGAAATGCCGCCTTCTTTTCACATTCTCGATAAAATATCGAGGCGCCCCCGCCAAACATAAATAAGAAAAGTCTTAATACGTAGGAACTTGTACACTGAATACACCTGTATTCGTAAATGCTTGTGAAAAGGATGTTTCCCTGCAACCTGCATGGCACCTGAAGCCATGGAGCCTTCGTTTGTGGATGATCAAGTGCATCTAAGCTTTTTGCGTGGGAACCTTCTTGGAAAATGCACTACCCACCGCAAAACGGTGTCGCGTAGCGATCGAAGATGAAAAATGAATGAATCAAATGGTAGGGCTGTCGAAGACCTGCATATTGGGTTGATGAAGCAGGGTGGAGCGATGGGTCTCTTCTGAGACTAGTGAAATGACCTCCTGTTATTTCTATAGTCATATGTGTGTTCACTAAGCCTGAGTGCAAGACCTGTTTGTAAGAAATACCTCTGAGATGTCTCAATCATATGCTGCGGTTTATGATTGTAGCAAGATAAGGAGGAGAGGTCAGTGCCTATTTGTAATACATTATCCACACTATTAGCGCCCTTCTCTCATCCTTCGCTACACCACTACGGCCTATGCTTAGCTGCATTTCGGTTATAATTTCGGTTACAAGTCAGATCATCTAGTGCTATCACGGAAATTTTCCGAGTACCGAGCATTTGTCGGAATGGGCAACATGCATGTGGTTGCTCATCATGATGATCAAGTACAAATAGAATATAAAGAAATTCACTGTTTTTAATTTTTTTGTCGCGAATATATTTCATCTAGTAAGTGCCAAGTAAAACTCAATCTGAGCATGGGCCGATACGGAAGGCCGGCTTGCGAGGCCGGGAGCTAGACAGTGCCATTCCAAAGAGCAACCACGATGGCTAATGGCTGGATAACCAAATCCTTTGTCATAAAAACTCTAAAATGGCAATCAGATCTGCATTAAAAGGCCCAGAGACCCTACTTTGGCTGTGTTTCGTTTGCTCTGGGCGGAATATCGGAACCAAATGCTGACGTTCTCTCGGAAATAATTGGCCATCTAACTCGGATGCTGCACCGATCTTGCGGGGAAATCTGGGGTACGCCAGCACCCCAGATTAAGGCGCAAGGGTTGAGGGTTTCTCAGGGCGTCTCCCAAATATAATTATCTCTCAATATCCCCTTTTTTCTCATTTCAATTTACCTGCCTCCACACTAAATTCAGATTCGCCTTTGCTTGCTGCCTTCTTTGACGGCACCTTTTGGTCAAGATGGCCTCGTCTAGCACACCCGTGCCGAACGTGACCGATAGCAATGACGACAAGCCGGTCGTAGTCACCATTGACGATGCATCAAAAGACGACAACATCGTCACAATTGATGAAGCGACAAATAAAAGGCTTCTTAGAAAGATTGATTGGAAATTAATGCCTGTGGTATGTAGCTGGCCATTGCCTCTTGACGAATTTTCCTGCTTTTGCAGCATCACTGACCGCCATTTAGCTCTGTTTCACCTATGCCCTTCAGTATTATGACAAGGCAACAATGAGCCAAGCAGCCATTTTTGGCATGCGAAAAGACCTCCACCTGGAGGATGGTCTGAAATACTCTTGGGCCACCCTCATCTTTTCCTTTGGCTACATCGCTGGCACCTACCCCATCTCCCTTCTCGCCCAGAAATATCCCTCAAGAGTCGTGTGCACCATCATCTGCGTAATTTGGGCCATAATTACCTTGTGCACAGCAGCATGCACCTCATACGCTGGCTTGTTGGCAAACAGGTTCGCCTTGGGTCTGGTTGAGGCTGGCGTGTCTCCCATTTTCATGCTCGTTGTTGGACTTTGGTACACACACCCAGAACAAGTCCTGCGCTCGAGTTGGTGGTACTCTTTCAGCGGTGGTTCGCTTCTGATATCCCCACCCATAAATTATGGCCTTGGACACATCTCCAGCGGTGGTCTTAGCTCTTGGCAGTACATGTACCTGTTCGCGGGTAGTGTCACATTTATCTGGGGAATCTCATTGTGGTGGCTATTTCCCGACAGCCCCCAAAACGCAAAGGGATTTACCGAGGAAGAGCATGAACTTCTCCTCGAACGAGTGCGCCAGAATAATGCGGGCATGGAGAATAAGCAGGTCAAGCTGTATCAGGTCCGGGAGGCTCTTGTCGACTATCAACTCTGGTGCATCATCGCGATGTCAACTGTTTCCACCACCGGCTCCGGCGCAATCAGCTCTTTCGGCTCCATTGTGTTCAATGGTATGGGATTCAGCGTCTATAATTCGCTTTTGCTCAACATGCCCGTTGGTGCCATGGCACTTATTTGTGTCCTGGGATCAGGATATATCGGGCGTACAGTGCCAAACTCACGCCTGTACATCATCGCAGTATCTTGCTTGCCTGTGATTCTCGGCTGCGCCCTATTGTAAGTCTTTTTACTTTTATTTTTATTGATTCGCAATCTGATTTGTTTCTTCTTTAGATGGAAACTACCTAGCTCTATGAACTCTGGGCGCATTGTCGGATTCTACCTTCTCAACTTTTTTTCATCAGCATGGGTCCAGTGCATCGGCCTTGGCACATCAAATGTTGCGGGATATACTAAAAAGGCAGTATACGCTGCTGGAACCTTTATTGGATATTCCTTAGGAAACATCGTTGGCCCTCTAATGTTTGACGCCAAGTATGCTCCTCGATACGATAGAAGTTTTATGGGTATTATGATCTGCTTTGCAGTCTGCATTTTTGTCTCTCTTGGTCTTCGCTGGAAGTTGGCCAAAGAAAATGCCGACCGAGATCGAGAGTTTGGGCAGCCAGAGCTCAGTCACGGTCTGGAAGATTTGACGGATAGAGAAAACAAGTCCTTTAGATATAACCTCTAGGAAATTGGATGCGCTCTTAGATAGAAGGGGATTGGGAATTTGAACTAGAAGTTTCTAAATCTAATATGATTGGAAATCCTGTACTCTAATGAGTACACCCGCAGGCTGCCGCAGTCAACTGATGAGAGTATTTGAACGTAACCCAGAACTATGCCATAAATTTCGTGTTAGTCGGAATGTAATCTTTTCAACAATTATTTTCTTATTACATATACAGACTCTAGGTTCTACATTCTATCACCCGCCTCAGTCTGACTTTATCTAAAACCCGTGGTATCGATTGCTTGGACTTTACCCCCCACAAAACCTCCACCTATTTGCCCTGTACCTGTCGAAACGTACAATGTCTTTGCATCAACAGCTGTCCTTCCAAATTTGGCCGCGGTTGCTATTGGAACCTCGTCTGAACCAGACGCCCCAGCCACGACAGTGATGCCACCGTCGGGGTTTACAGCAACCACTTTGCTGTCCTTGTTGGTGGCTACCCATGCGACGTTTTTCTGTTCGGGGCCGAAAATGAAACCATCTGCTGCTGAACTTGAATCCGAGACCTTGGCCACATTCTGGGCCTGAGCTCCTGGAGCCGGGCAGCCATCGTCTGTAACCTCAATTTTGTACAAGGTCGACTCGTTGTAGTTTGTCCACCAGAGATGCCCAGAGTGAATATGCAGGCCGTTCATAGCGATAGCAAGTGTTCCGTTCGACTGGTTCCCCATTTCTGGGACCTGGGCCGCAATGTCGTACTTCCCCGTAGACATATCTACACGCCACACGAGACCAAGGAGGGAATCAGCGATAAGAATCAGGTTCTTATTGTGGGGAACCGCCGTTGCACCATTTAGCAGAGCAGCTTCTGGGATGGAAGTGACGAATTCGGGTTCTTGGGCTTGGTCGCCAGAAAAGTCGGCTTTCCAGACGCCGTATGTCCCTTTGACACCACCAGTTGTGGTGCTGGAATTTCCGCCCATGATAGCAAACAGGTCTTCATCTGTTTCTGTGATGCCAAGGAAGCCCGAAACGGAGTCCACGGTAAAATGCCTAGTTATGGAAGGAGATTCGCTTGCAGGCTTGGATACTTCATAAAGCGACGCATTCGGTGATAGGCTGGTAAGGAGAAGGTTGCCGTTGGGCCGGACAGCGATGTTCTCAATCCAGATGCCAACAGGAAACTTGATCACCTCATGGCTTGGAAGTGGAATGGATGTGACTTGGCTCCGGTGGGCCATTGGCGACGCCAAAGCTAACGGTATGAGAAGGGAAATGAAGGCTAGTCCACGCATCGTGGAGATGGGATGGAAGTATAGATGCTTGGATTTGGAAACAATGATCGGATGGATGATCGGTGAACCTGAATGAGCCCAGGGATGCTGCTTTATATCCCGTTCCCTACATGTGGTTAATCATGCACGGCTGAGCCAAGCGCTCAATCAATGGCTCTACCTACCGCATATGCGGCTTCTCAAACTGGTCAATCTCAGGTCCCAAATTAGCTGGTTTGGGGCTTGGCCGAGCTACTAGATCCGTCTCCACAATGGGTGGGGAACATCGGCCAGTGACTCAATGCCGTCAATCGACTCCTCGGTCAACTCCATAATAAGTGACATCAAGTGATCCTTCTCTCGGCGGCACCAATTATGTCCGTCGAAAAAAGGAATAAAAAATTATGATTGTTGGGAATTATTTCGAGCCTAGGGTTGCAAACGAAGGTGCAGCAAGGTCAGTCGATTAATCTCTGCATCTACAGTGACCTGGCTGGGAAGTCAACACCCAGCCAAATGGCGCAGTGCAGCATATCAAACGCCGGTGCATCAGCCCCGAGGCGGAATAATAACGACAACGATGCGTCGTTCAGAACCGGTGTAGATATGGATTGTCAATAGCGACTTCAAATTCTTGTACATCTACGGGTAGTTTCTTTCGCTTGGGAGTCGCGATGCCGCGATAGGTGACGGCAGTGTGGCTTATGAGCGAGATGGTTCGGCGTGGGTAAGCACTAGCATGCAGGGACTTGGAGGAAAATGCGCGATTAGCTCAGTGCTCTGGCCAATCGCGCGACCTGGCGAGCTGGGCGAGCCAGGCATTCATCCATGACGTTAAGCCGTGTCTGGCGTAATTTATACCTGATTTGCTCAAACGTGTTATGCGTTGATGCGTGTCTTGTGTTATCGATGTGTATGATACTTTTTAGGCAAAGCTGAACACAAGAGGGAGTACACGTACACGAAGGCTTTGCCTCTCTAAGATGAGGTATCCAAGGCTTACGTTAGAATGAGAACAAAGGGCACTTGGTTGGTGACGGGCTTGCAACGAGGGCCCGTGGCAGCGCCCCCGGAGGGCTGCTGGAGGCAAAGGTTCCTCGCAGGGGAAATCAACAATTACCTCTATAGAAATCCAGTGGGGGAAGGAAATAAAGACTGGCAATAGCAGTAGCAGAAGCAGCAATAGAAGCCATTGGAAGGGCTATGGATAAGAGCAACAGAGGCCGGTGACAGCCACTGACGCAAGACAGCTTTGCCTATCCCTAGGCTGATAAGGTGTCAGCATCAAGGTCTTGTTACGGCTTTTATATGTAATATAGTACCTGTGACGGAACGGCTGCTGTGATTACTGACGATCGGTTCGGGCAGCTTGTTCAAGGGTGATGGCGGGGGAAAGAGGCTAGGCTGGTCTTGGCAGGCATTTTATATTGGTGGTCACATTCAAGGTTTTTCCAGAAGGTTTTCTCTGCTGCATTGTGTGAGGCTATCGGAGATACCTGGTGTTTAAAAGGCTATAGGGTATTGTTGCCTAGCTGTTTGAGTTACTGTGTAGAGCTTATTGTGATGGCTTGGGCCATCTTGGACCTCAATGTTATTAATAATAATAGTACCTGTGACTTTATTCTTTACTGTGTTTAATTAATGTACTAGTTTCGCGAATCTTGGATGCATATTTTGTATTAGAAAAGCATCCACGAAGAGAGCTGTTATTTCAGACATCATGACACTTATGCACTTGTTAGAGTGCGCAGACCGTTGAGCATTTCATGCGTCGTTGCATTCCAAAAGAGCTCGGCGACGCATCAAATATTTCTCTCCATGCTACATCCAATCCTGGCGGCACTTTCACCGTCGCACATCATCTTCTTGAATATGCGCCTTTCCCTCACCTGGTTGGCCTTGTCGCTGCCGCGTCTGGGCGGTAGTGCATCATATCCAGCAGCAGGGGCGCATTCACCGCCACTTCCGTTAGCGCGGATAGCACCGCTGACGCCGTCACAAGCATCACAGAATTCACTGCATCCTTAATTATCTCTTCTGCCATCTCATCAATGACTTGATCAGTTCCCGCTAGCTATATAGCTTCAGTAGATAATAGTGCAGTTATAGTAGTAAATGGCTAACAATTGCAAATGAAAGAAGCAGGTTTTGACACAGTCTTTGATCCGGCCGTGGGTATAGCATTGCTGGATTCTACCTCGAAGCTGGAATAGGCCATTTAATGGCAAAAAGCCTGTATTTATTTTATTTATCATGTACATACTGAGGCAGTTCAGGAATCGGGTGCATCTTCGGTGGGTGGTAGCTTGTAGACATACATTGATTCTTCTAGTTTCAATGAGAACAAGGCTGTCGCCTGTCATGCGCTTGGGTTTTCAAGTAGTGCTAAACTCCTCGTGCTTGCTCATGATTCTTTGCATGTAATTTCGGTATTGCCTTTGCAGATTTAGTGCTGTCTTAGGTTGACAAAAGGCCTGTTTTCTGGTAATTCTGATGTCTGCTATTTCCATGGGTGAGGCAGGATTCCGCCGCAACCAAGACTTGATCCACCCAAAACGATCTGCTTAGCGGAGAGGCTTTCAGGAACAAGATCTAGTACTTTTTCTTTCTTTTCATGGCTAGACATAAGCCATCAGTCCATGTGGACATTGCTTTTGTACGTGGGTCTCATCCCTGTGGGGCGATAGTGAGCGAGAGCCAACAGCTACAGAACCAACCTCACTAGCTACCAGAATGACGAAGTTTAGCTCCCTGAGTTGGTTTTAAGCCTTGCGTATAGATATCCGATTTTTTGTATGAAACAACGGAGATTTTATGTATATGAACACTTGGTAGACTCCTTGAAATCGTTCTCGTGGCGTCTCAAAAAAGGACGTTTCGCATCAAGTTAGCCATGCATGACAGCGGATCGATCTTTCTCGCTAAGAAGAAAGGTGGGCTCAGATAAGCCACCTAATTAAACTAACACCAATAGTTTATTTTATCCAGCCAGCCTCATCTTCACTCTCTTTCAGTGGGTAATGTCCGCAATAAATGTCCAGACCGATATCCCCCTTTCCTGTCCTTCACCCATCCTCACAATCTTCAAAAAGAGTCACTGCCAGAAGTTATTGAGCTGCCCGAAATATGTGGAAACCAAATTTTATTCGTGGTCTTTTCATGGCCTTTTTTGTCACAAATATCTCTGCTAGAACGTGTCGTTTAAAGACAGCCACGACGAACATTTTCGAGGCCACCTCGAGTACTTATGCCTCGGTCGACATCAGCACCAAGTCCGATGCCACAAATCCCGACATCGCGTCCACTCTTGAGATATTGGCCAGTACTGAGACTGCCGATATTTCATCCAGCTCTGCCAATGAAGTGACACCGACTGCATCGATTTCCGAAACGACATCCGCTGTATTTGTTATCGAGACGACACCCACCACATTGACCACTGAATTTACAACTACCACCGATATTACACCAACCACGCCATCTGATACACCCATCACTGAGATTACACCTACCACTGAGATCACACCAACCACACCGGCTGATACACCTACCACTGAGATCACACCAACCACACCGGCTGATACACCTACCACCGAGATCACATCAACCACAATCGCTGCAGTTCCGGCACTAACCAGCTTTTCTCTGGTGCTTGCGCGCACTCTGAGAGCTTCTGCTAATGGTCGACGGGTAATGTACCAGGAGAACGGCCCAAGCAGCTTTCTCACTATCGACTCTTCTTCCAGCTGGATCATTGCCACATTCACCATTGAACCATCCACGAACCGTTTAAAAGTAGGCAGCTACTACGTTTCCGTCTCTTCAATTTCGCGGAGCTTGTCTATCGTGCCCGCGGAGATATTGGATTTCGACAGCTCTGCTAATGCTGTTAGCTGTATCCCTCCTCAAGCATTGGGAGATGCATTGCAGTGTCGGGACGAAAAGACTGGCTTTAGCCAATTTCAGCTACCGGTTTCGAGTGCAACTAATCTCTTTCTGTCGGATCCAGCAGCCGTTAGTACCAGCAGGACCAATGTTGATTTTATCGTATCCTAGATAGAGGGTGTTCGAGGTGTATGCCTCCCTGCTAGGATGTGTCTTTGCCAGTGACCATACATCTGATATGCATTGTGGAATTGGGTCATTAAAGCCGCGTGCTGGAGCTGGAACCGCCGAACCCGCCATCCAAAAGAAATACTCATGGTGAGGCGACCGTTGAGCAAAAGAAGATTGGTGGTCGGAGTGTCGAGGAGGATATAATCATTTTTACACCAATTGTCTCTCCCCGTCTCTCGCACACAAAAAGTTGTATTAAACTTAGTTTCATCCATTAATTAATAAGACTGAATTTTCACTTTGGTTGCTTCTTAGTGGCTTGATTAATACTACTATTCCCACGTATCATTCTTTAAGATTATTATTATCAGTACCTCCAGGTCCAAGATGGCCTAAGTCAACACAATAAGCTTTATACAGTCAGATCAAATAGCTAGGCCATAATACCCTCACACAATATAGCAAAGATGACCATCCAGTATGGACCATAAAAGTCCCGAACGGCTATAATATAATGCCCACCTAACTCACATATCAATTGCAACCTATGCTAACAACTAATAGTTTCCCTGTTCTGCACAAGATAATTAGCTCGTTCAACTCGGGGTTACTGCTACCGCGATTTAGGCACACCGTACCGGACGTCCGAAACTGTTTTCTTAGCCGGTCGCATGTGGCTAGAAGGCAAAAGTGAGCCTCACGCGCATGGTGTTGCAACGTTCGATGGCGGGGCGTGCGAGCACCGGCTTTTCACACCCGTCGGATCGGATGATGCATCTATTCTTAGCATCGAAGTAGCTTACGGACGCTTGGCCGTACTGGGCCGAGCGCGCTGGTGCTCTTCCTTTGACGGTGCTTAGGGTTGGAAACGGAGGTTTGAAACAGCTTGTAGGTGGTACGAATCATGCAGCCGCGTGCAGGTTCTTGGGCCGGCGACAAAGGAGGGGCTCGAGCCGCACCGAATGGCGTTATGCAAGGGCTTTCTCAGGTGTGATATGTGTGGCTGGGGATCCGCATCCATGCTGACTTGCTGGCCTACGATGGCAGGGGCAGCGGCGAACACATCGGGGCGACGTGGACGCGGTGCGTTAAGCTCCATGTCGATGCTACTATGAAACGGCGTTCCTTGCATCATGGTGCCCATCGGTTGAATAATTGGAGTTGAAATTAGAGAGTGACATTACATTGGAATCCTACGACACTAGTCGGTCAACTAGTGTCGCTGCTGGGTTAGGAATGGAAATCACTTGAACTGAAAGTGATGAGAACGCAATTCGGAAGGAAGCTTCAGAGGAAGGATAGTATTCTGGGTTTCTATTACTCATTCAGGTTCAGAGCGCCTATTCACGGCGAGGCCGACGAGGAGTAGAAAGTATGAAAGAAAAGAAAAAACAGGCTAATGCATAATTGAAGCTGAAGGATCAGGGAAACAGGGAATGAAACGACGGCTGATATATAATTGGACCAAAAATACCCATAATAATGTGCTCAAACAAGTAGAGAGACAGGAAGGATGAACGTGATACATGCTTTTCGTTTTTTTGGCCAAGTAGCGAGGGATGGGACACGCATAAGTTAACCACGCATGGGTTAGTGTATGAGATCTGATATGTCCAAATACTCGCCGAGAAAAGCGAATGGGTCAGACTGGCCCTCAAGTGTGGTTTCCAAGCCCAAGGTGCCAAAATCAACATTTTTCGGCGTCAGGGTATCCTTGATCTTAGGGATTGGGATGGGGCTGAATGGCAGATCATCTGGATGTGCATCAAGATCCTCGCACCACATTGGGTCATCGGATCCTGGCTCGGGGACCAGCGACGCGGGAGAGTGCAAAGTTGTGCAATCGGAACAACTTTCATCCGACGACAACTCGGGCGTATAGACGGACAACTCCATGTTAGACGACGGAGAGAAGGACGTATTGCCATTCTGCGCATCCTCATAACGAACAGCCTGGTTGGACCCTGCGCAACCGCGACCAACCCTGCTCTGAAGCTCGCCGGCGACAAAGCTCAAGAGCTCGCTGAAATTCTCACCACCAACGCCGCCGCCGCCGGCGACGGCGGCATTGGGCGTGCCTTGTTGCTGGCGAAACGCGGGCACGATCTCCGGGCTCTCTTGGGTCCAGAACTCGCAGATGAGCCCGGCAGTCTCGGACACGACGGAGCCAATGTAGGGGCTCGCGGGCTGCCGGCAGTTAGGGAACAGGATGCGCCACAGCTGGTACCATTGCTCCTCGGGTGGTGACTTGTGGTTGACGCGGTGCTCAGATATCTGTCGCATCTTGCCATGCTCGGCGCCGGCCTGCGTGGGGCACGGCGGAAAGCCCATGTCGGCGTGCCGGCGCAGGATGTGCTGCCGGACATCACGCAGGCGAGTCAACTTGCACGTCATGCACTCCATGTTCTGTACCGGGGACCGCTTGTAGAAGGGACAAGCGTACTTTGGCGCTCTGGACGCCTCATGGGCGTGCCTTCTATGGCCGTCGTCAGAGTCAGAGCCTGACTTTTCCCCCACTCGTTTATTCTTGGGCTTGCCTAGGCCCCTGCCCTGTGTAGCCGTCGCCGTCGCCGTCGGCTTCTTGACTCGGCCCCTTGAGGGAAAGCACCTAGGGACCGGGGGCCCTTTGCACGGTGTGGACTCCTTGTATACTCGAGGCTCTGCAATTTCACGTCGCAGTTCGGCGGGGGAATCGATCGGTGACGGTGGTCGGGTTTCGCCGGCGCTGGACTCGGCCTCGGGCCTGAGCATTGTGGGCATTAGAGATTGTCGATTTTGTGTGGAATTCGGAGGTTCGGGTGTGTAAACACGCGTTAAAATAATAAACGGCAAAAGACGGCTCCTGTTTATACAAGTGTAGAAAAAGCCGGTAGCAGCAGGCACTGCAGTAGACTCGGGTCTGGATGGACGTTGAAGCGAGGCCACACATTTCGGGACTGCGGATATGTGCTAAAACGCTATACTTCAATGAATGGCATAACGGCTAAGAGAGGAGACAAAATACTTCGCAGGCGCCCGAACTCGGCCACGGGGGGAGGGGGGGGAGGGCAGAACAACATCGCAAAATTTGTGGAAGGGGCAGGGGGCCAGCCGGCTGATCGTCGTCAAGAGGGGCGTGTACAAGCCTGTGGCCACGCCATAAGACACTGACCAAAAGTTATGTAGAATTGTGGATTCGGACACCTAATTTCCATCGCTGGCAGCGACCGGCTAGAAAAGCCACAGCCAGTCCGCCTATGCGGTCGCGATGGGAGAAGGGGCTTGGCAGGCGGAACTCGGCTTCGACGTCGTTTGCGTGCTGTCCCTCAGCCATCACCATGAAAGCCGTCTAAGCCCCGGCAGACAGGGTGGGGGAGTAGACAAACTGCCCGTCAGTTACTCCAAGCAAGCAATAGCGACGCATTAGCCCGAGGGACCATGCGCCAACTCAAAGCTCCGAATTAGTGTTTCGAGCCGTCGCGGGCGCGTATCTAAACCCAACAGCCCGCCCGTGTCTCGTCCCGCCCATGCTGGCATCCACACTCGCTAGGGCGGAATAGATGCGGTGGGCCGCGGTCCTCAGCTGTGAAGCCTCCTCGCACGCAAAATGCACAATTGGGGAAGAATGCACACCTGCATCCCCAGCCGGGACGAATCAATCACTAGAGTCTGGTGAATTTACACACCTTCTATACCTAAAAAAGACCTAGCCTGGTTTCCTGTGGCTGATGTGGTCGGCCAGTGACATGCCTACAGCCGCAGCCTGTTCTGGGCAGCATGCAGACAATGGCGGCAATGACGAGACCCAGCCGTCGTCAACCCATCCCTCCATCTCCATTTCTCCCATCTACATCCACATCTCTGGGCAGAAAAAACCTGTTTTTGCCAACCGACCCTCTCTGATGGCCAAGCGAGCACTCATGCGTCTTCCCCTCTGTCCCTTTCGACGCGACCTCCCCCAGCACAAGGCACACGGAGAGAGCACTGATCACTCATCCGCGATTGGTCCAAGTACCGTCGTGATCAGGTAAGACCCCCCAAGGCGGTCAGAAAAAAAAGGGGGGAGGGGGTGTTCTTGAAGCATGGCGGGCACCAGTCACCCACACGTGCGTCGTCGTTCCAGCCTCATGACGCGCCTCTACCTTTTTCCACTTCCCCCAAAGGCAACGTTTCTACACACAGGAAACCACACCGTCCCGTTGGCCAATCCGGCGAGCTTACTACTGCCAGGGACGGCTTTCACGGGCCCAAGTGGTGGGGAGACAAACGTCAGGTCCCGGCGCCAGCATGTGCAATGCAATGCCTGTCACTGGCGCTTCAATATTCGTAACCTCGTTTCTTCCCTAAGAGCTTCACTGGAGGTTGCCCATACTCTCTTGAGTCTACTAGGCGCAACAGCTCAACCGGACACCGACTTGCCATCCTCTGGTGCTCTTCCTTCAGCCGCTCTGGATCCCATGGTTCGGGCTAGCGTCTACACAGGTGTTTTTGATAGCGTTGACAAGGCAGTTCCACCCCACCACCACCACCCACCAGGCCTCCCGATGGGCAGTCTGTTGGCATATTACACACCTCATGTCTCTACACAGGGGACATGGGCAGAATCGGTCTGCAGTCTTTTTTTGTTTTTTCCCCCATCGAAAAATGCCCTGCGCTTCACGAGGCCACACGCATAGGCGCTAGTCCCCATGGTGGTTAGCCACGACGGCGCAATTGTGCCATGCAACACGAAAGAATGGCCTTCTTGCATGCGTCGACAAAGATCCTTGACCGGCCGCTAGCAACGTCGAGTACGGGCGCCGTCATTGGCGAGCATGCTGAGGGGCATCCGTCGAGGATACCACATCTGTGTGTCTTTTCGTGGATGCTGATATAATAGACACGCTGAATTCCGGACCATGACTTCCCGCGCCTCGCAAGAACAAAAGGACGTTTCGAAAAGTGCTGCATTTCTCGCTGTAAATACTTCCATCTTGTATTACAGCCTCCCCCCCCAAACGCCCTCGCACGCCATGTTCAACTTAGATAACCGCTCCCATTCAGCCTCCGACCCCCCTGAGTCACAGCCCCCGTCTCAGCCAGCCATGGGTTATGGTGTGAACCAAGACACAACAGGTAAGTTTTCCATGATCAACTCAAGCCATGGATGTCTCGGTTCGGGTTTCTTTTCAGTGTGCTGATGGTTCAGGTGTTCAAGGAATGGAAGAGATTCCCAATGCGGGTGTTTCACAGCACCAACATGACTCAAGGTTGGGAGAATCGCTTGCCCATCCGCTGCACCTACCTCACAACTACATCAGCAACGATCAGGCTGGCCCGATCGCTGGCTCCTACGATGGCTCTCCTCCCTATGGAATAGGCCTTGGGCCTGCCCCACCATACGATGCCCCTCCTCACGGCCCTTCAGTTGGCCATGACGCCTATGCGGTGCATCACGCCTTCAACGGCGGTATTCCCACGTCGGCTACGACGCCGTCAAGTATGATAGGGCAAGCCCAGCGAGGATATCAAGTCCCCAGCGGATTCGACGGTGCGAACAACGATCTTCATGAGGGTGATGCCGCTGGAAAAGAGCATGACAAAGGCCACAGCGACGGCCTGATCTGGGGTTGTCAATGGTGCATGGGTGATCCCCTAGCCCATATCGACTGTTGGACGGCTGTGATTCGACGAAAGGATGCTCTGCCGCAGCATATCTGTCGGAAACATCTCACGGACTGCAACACGTACTGCCCTAAGTGTGACGAAGATTTTGAAACCGAAGAGTTGAGGGATGAACACGCCAAAGCTTGCAACCGTATTCAACCTTACAGAGCCAACCGCATGGACCAGACAACTCTAAACGCGATCAAGAAAAAGCACAAAGATGAAATGGACAGATGGTTTGCCATATGGCAGTGGCTCTATCCCGACCGACTGGCGCCGTTCCACCCCAGAGCTACTCGCACCGCCTACCTGAAGAACCTCATTCACTACTCGGTCGTATCGCTGTACCAGGCGCAGCGGCCAGTGCTCCTGTGGGAGCATGGCGATGTCCTAAACAACATCGACATGTCTAGACTGATGGCCGATATCCTCGGAATCAGCATCAATCAGGTCGGCGGCATGAACACAGCCAACAACACCATCATACTTGGGGCGAGCATAGCGCCCTCGTGGGACACCCTACCAGCTGGCGCTGCGCGGTCGGTCGGTCCTGCGGGCATGGCGAACATAGCGAACAGCTTCACAAGCTCCCCTGTCCCCCAGCACCGCCAGGATCAGGAATTCTCGCCAAACAGCGCCCTAATTGATCCACGTATGTATCTCGGCCACAACGAAAACGGCCTTCAGTTCGGAGTTGGCCCTCCCTCCGGTCAAGCCGGCCATCAGAACACCAATTTCGAGATGGCGGCTGGTCAAAATGACCAAGACGGGTTGCCTCTTCCCAACTCATTCAACAACGAGGAATGGTCTGCTTAGAGGTTAGGTGGAAGGAAGGCTTTCTTTGTCAAAGTCTTTCTTATGCATCGGCAACCAGTTGATATTTTGGTGCGAAGGCAATTGTCCCAACGGATCCAAAAGTCTATTTATCCTGCGGGCAACCGCGTTGAGCTGGTCCTTTGATCAAACGAATTAGGAAATTTGATCTAGAAGTTAGGAGGAAGGAGACGGAGGTTGGCTTCAACGTTACCTTTTGTTCTTGACACTCTATTATGGCTCTGTGCGTACGTTCACTATTCTCAGTACCTTGGGGTCCAAGATGGCCCAAGTCAACACAATAAGCTTACTGTTTGGGTGTGAATGCACGATGCAGCTGCCCCCCCCCCCCCCC